>VIAB01014340.1:56339-67046 GCA_009801035.1 Oophaga pumilio | reverse complement strand
GAGAGCTATAACTTTTATTTTTCCACTGATGGAGCTGTATGGCACCATTTTTTGTAGGACAACATGATGTTTTCAGTGTTACCATGATTTTTTATATCCGTCTTTTTTACTGTGTTTTATTACTCTTTTTGTTCAGCGGTATGATGATAATGATTTTTTTTTCCTTTTTTATTGTGTTCACTAAAGGGGTTTACTAGTGAGACAGTTTTATAGGTGGGGCGATACCAAATATGTGTACTTTTATTGTTTTTCTTTCATATAAATATTTATTTGTGGGTACAATATCTTTTGATATTTTTATTACTATTGTTTTTATTTTTATTTTTTTAACTTCTTTACTTTGTCCCACTATGGGACTATCATTTTTTACAGGCTGATCACTTGTATAGCATTGGGATGCAGTAGCATCTCTATGCTATGCAAACTGTCAACTCTGCACTGACAGATAAAGTTGCTGATCATGCACTGTGCATGATCTAGTAAGTTTACTAACTCTGGTGATCTAGATGTCGTCATGACGACATTGGTCACCATGGCAACGATCGGGACCCCTCCTGACAACGCGGGGTCTCCGATCCATAGGCAGAGGGGCTGTCCTCCCTCTGAATGCTCCCGGAAGGTTGCGATCTTGTTCGATCGCAGCATTTAGGGGGTTATAGTGCCGGGAGCGGTGCAGAACTGCTCCTAGCACAAAGTGCCTTGTGTCAGCTGTCAGAATCAGCTGACGCCCGGCAGTAATTGAGAGTGCACAGCTTGCGTGCGTGCATGATTGCATGGACATAATAATCCATCCTGCATCAATAAGGCCCAGTGCGCAGGGAGGTAGTTTTACTGAAAGTGTCGGAAACTGGTTAAATAAATAGCAATAGTGAATGAAAATAACATAGGTTACTTAGTTAACATGATTTTCATGAAAAAAAATGTGTAAGCCATCTCACCACATCAAGGTGACCTTATTCGGTATGGTACTAACTTCTATTATTAAAACCTTACCACATGTCAATTGACATAAATGTGAATAAGGGCCAAGCAGGACTGAGACCCCGACTAATGGACAACCAACCATGGGGAGCCATATAAAAGGTTCAGCTCAAAGGAAAGGGAGGCCTTGCACTTATTTGCACAGAGTGCAAAGACCTGAAACAAAAAACCTAAAAAGATGAACTAGAATATAAGTTGATATGCATGTAACATGTATGTGCATGTTCACAGTGATCACTAAACAGACAAAACCTAAGATAAAAACAAAATGAGGTTTTTGTTTCAGGTCATCATGAGCTTTGTATAAAACCCCACCCCCACTATTTGACAGCTTTCTGTGTATACTGTACCTGAGTACAGGTCAACACTAAAACAAATATATCTAGAAAATGAAATACACAACACTAGGTTCTGAAATGTGGCCTGGTGTTTGGATCACACCATCATCAGAAAAGATTTAGATTCAGAAATGTGGCCTAGTGTCTGAACCACACTATTACCAGAAATTATTTAGATTCAGAAATGTGGCCTGGCATCTGGACCATGCTATTAGCTGAAATTATTTAGACTCAGAAATGTGTACTGGTGTCTGGACCCACACTATTAGCAGAAATTATTTAGATTCTGAAATGGTGTCTGGTGTCTGGACCGCACTATTAGCAGAAAGCATTTAGATTCAGAAATGTGGCCTGTTTCTGGACCACACTATTAGCAGAAATTGTTTAGATTCTGAAATGTGGACTCTTGGCTGCACCACACTATTATCACAAATGATTTAGATTCTAAAATGTGGACTCTTGACTGGACCACACTATTTGCACAAACTATTTAGTTTATGAAATGTGGACCCTTGGCTGCACCACACTTTTAGCACAAACAATTTAGATGCTGGAAGGTCAATTTGACACAGGATCCTATCTAGCTGAACTAGCTGACAATAAACTGCCTAGCTAACTGTCTGACTACTTCAAGCAGCAGGAGCAGCCTCTCTGCGCTGCTATACTGACAAAATGGTGCAAAAACACCATGTGCACTTTTTATATGAAGAGGGACAGTCAATTAAAGAAGCCCTTGTATCTGGATGATGTGGATGGTTTCTGTGCCCTGATTGTGTTAGTGTTGGCGGATTGCACTAAACAAAAAATATAAATAAAGTGCAATCGTAACCCGGGGTCCACTGTGCAGAGATGAATCTGCTGCTAGTGTGAGCAAAGACGGAACAGAACTGCAAAAGATTCCTAGGACACAATGTGTTACTGTCACACAGAGTGATAGGAGCACAGAGTACCAAGCTCCATTACTTCACGGAGAGGTACTGCACTAACAAACACTATGTGCTATACCCTGTTAACCTCACAGGTATGTTAGCACGTGGTTTGCCCTTGCTCTGCAACCGAACTGCGCTAACCGCACACATGAATGGAACGGATGCTAAGCCAAAAGAAAGAACTTTATGATGCTAGGTAATACCCTATTGCCTACATAAGGGTTGAGCTTGCTCTGTAACAGAACTGTTCTAATAGCACACGTGAACAAAACAGATGGTAGTTACCCCTGTCCTGACGCTAATGACCTTGTGCCTAACCAGCACCCAAAGCATGTAGCAGACTAGAGACTCAGGCGTTGAGCCATGGGTACAGAACCGCATAAGTGTGCAGGCTGCCTGCCGACGTGTACAGTCATAGCACAGACAGAAGTACACAAACGTGCAGACAGCGTGGTAGAGTATCCACCCACACACATACCAAATATGAATGACACTAGTGCTCCTGTGTGCGCCGTTGAAAGCCTTTTTACACCAGGCTCCACCCCAAACACTCATGCCCAGTCAGCTGAGGCATTGCCCATGGTCCAATCCAGAGCTGTTACACCACCAGAGCAGCTAATGTCCGACCACCAATAAGGAGACGCCACCTCATGGACATGCTCAGCATAGTGATCTCTGGACTTAGACTCCAGAGTGCAAAGCTGCACCTGTATGTCACTGATTACTAAATACTTGGCTGGAGAGCCAGCAGCAACCAAATGCACAGCTCGAGCCTGAAGAAGATGCTAGGACCGATGCCTATGCTGAGCAGGATTTGCAGTGGCCGGACCGGAATGGGAGACTGCAGAAGTAGACAAGGCTTGGGATCTATCTCGCACAATGGGAGAATCCTGACACCTAACAGATTGGCTGTTGGAATCTCTACACAATAAAACAATAAAAAAAACAGTCTGCCGCTACTCTGACATCTCCTCTTGCACTCCCTTCATCAAACACGTCCCACTGCTCATCATACAGCACCACTACCCTAGCCAAATTCCTAACAAATGCATTAGTGGAAACTCAATGATTTACTGAGCTTTGGCCAAATTTTGCCAATTTTGAGGAAAAATACTCGGGAATCCAAACACGAATCCGAATGTGCAATGATCATACCAAATTTGAAAATTGCGAACGTTTTCTGAAAAAATTCTTTCATCTCTTGTAAGCACCTGTACACACCTGTTTTCTGTTTGGAAGTGACGGTTGGTCTTTTGATATTTGGATATCTCTGACTGAGCACTCCACCTATCAGCCTCTGGCAGTTTTAATCACAGCAGAATCCTACCATCCCATATAACCATAGGCTATCAGCCCATGAGAGGAATCATATTAGGATAGGTCCCAGCAGAGAGAATGGACTTTTTCGTGGCCACCGAGTACACGTAAATTGACCAATTTATGCTTTAAGTATTTTCAATTTTTCAATTTTTCCTATTTTGTAAAGCAGTATTGTAATTCAAATTTTATACATTTCATGTTTGCATGCTATAGCGCTACAGAGTGCTCCTTTTTTTGTTACTTAAAAACAAGACAACTATCAGCAGTTGGACAGAGACCAAACAGGCTGTGGTTCAGCAAAGAGGGAAACCAAGCAGCAAGACGTCACCGAATGAAATCCCAAAACAGAGCCATGAAAAGTAGATTCACAGCAATCACTGCTACAGTATGTACATATTATCAGAACACGGATCAGAATCTTTTAAAGGGAACCTGTCACCATAAAAATGCAGTCCAATCTGGAGCACATGGAGCTAAATAGATTGTTATACGGTTTAGTGAGAAAAGATTCAGAATAATCTATGTTTTTATCATTTAAGCCTCTGCCTTTTTGGGGATTTCCAGACCCCGGAGGCAGGTGTAAGCATGCAAAAAAAGCTGTCAGTCAATAATAAGGCCACCCACTAGACCCAACATCCTTCCCAAAAAGGGCAGATATTTAAATGATTAAAGCACAGGTTATACTGAATCTTTTCTCAAAAACTATGTATCAATCTGCTCACTTGCCCCTGCTCTATAACATAGGGCCTGCAGATTGTACTATATTTTCATGATCAGTTTCCTTTTACATACATGTTACCTAAGTCTGTTTCCCCGTGTTAAGACAGCATATTATAATAACACAACAACGTATTTGCCAAAAGGGCAGTAAAAGTATTTTGGGTCTTGATTAAAAATAGTGATTAAATAATACAGTGGACTGATGATAAGTATTCACATAAAGCCTATTGTCTAAAGTCTTATTCAAAAACTATAGTACCGTAAATTCCTAGATGGGGGTTAGATGTTACATAGGGAACACAGAGAACTATGGAAGGTTCTATGGAAAAGGCCTTTCTGAATGAGCCTTTAGGTAAGAATCAATCGAAAAGTTTGAAGACTTAAAATGGCTTTGGACCTATCAAATAATTCCAAAAATTTGTTTTGCTATTATACCTTTATTTGTATTTTTCTTTGCAGCAATATAATTCATCTTCAGTACTCTTATATTCTAAACTGTCAAAGATGAGTTTAATTAGTGTAATAATTATTAATTCAGTAAAGCTTTTGCCTACCCTAACATATCCTTGTGAATCCTATTTACATTCATTTCTTTCTCCCCAACTCTATAAACACATGCACGGCATCACCTAACTAGTGACAGCGCCTGATATGTGTGTCTTTGCAGGCTTCTGTCTTCATGGTCACAAGGGAATGGATGTGTAATGCTGAGCAGATACCAGCCAAGTAATATAATGTGGTGCCATTAAGGACATTATTCATACTTGATGAACACATACCTTTTCCAGTGAAACACATACATTGTAGGAAGAAATGCATATATCACTTGCCCAAGCACATTTATTATAGTATATCTGCACCTCAACTAATGAAACACATAGATCATATTGTAAAATGTTCATTGAACATTGCAAAAGATTTAACCATTCACTGATTATTCGAAACTAGTGCAAAGAGCAAAGTCACTACTTTAGTCATTTATACAGTACACAGAAAGATGAATTGATAGGTAGATGGTTGAATGGATGCATGGATGGATGAGGGAATGGACGAATGGATTGATGAATGGATGGAGAATGGATTTGTGGATTGATGGGTGTATGTATGGGTAAATGGGTGGATGTGTGGATTTGTGGGTCACAATTGTGTGGAAAGATTGATAAATAGATAGATGTAAAAAGGTAGGCAGCACTCAAATAGTTACCAAAATAGATGGAAATTATTTAGCCTGTGTGACGTGGCAACGTTTTGGTTCAAATGAACCTTTCATTTTAAACGAAATGTCGCCATGCCGCTGTCACGCTGTAACTGTTCATGATTAGGTAAAGGGGCCCTGAACCGTCCATAGTACTGGGGCCCTAACTATCCCTGCTCCCAAAATGTTAGGAGGTTTGGGCCATCAGACTTACTGTTCTCCTGTTATTCCCTAAGCTATCCCCATCCCTCCACCAAGAGGCCAGGGACACATAGATAACAGAAAGCATCAAACATACAAACACTCACCAAAGGTAGAGAGGAATATAGGAAAGGATAGGAATGTACAAACCAAATGAGAATAGGTCAATAAAGAATGCATACATCCCAAAACAGCACTCAACAATCTCCAGAAGCAACAATATTCTCCATTTCAGCACTGAGTCTTCAAGGAGCTAGGAAACAAAGCTTTCACTGGCAAGAAAGAGAAGGACTGGCCAAGTTTTATAGGGAGAGGTAATGACCAGATCAGAAGGAACTGCATGTTTCTGACCAGCATAGAAAGGGTCGTTAACCTATTCAGCACCAAAGGAAGCCAAATCCATTTAATATGGGACACCAACACACAAGCTAAATGGAAGATTTGTGATTCACAATAAGTAGTGACCTTCTACCCCCAGATCTCCTAGGAGGAAGTGACACACTCGTGACAGCCTACTGAAACAGGCTAATGGACCTTTCTAAGGGCTTAAGAAACCTTTGAAGGTGTTTTTTGTTAATTATTCAAATTTACTGAGATAATGACTTTTGGGTTTTCATTGGCTCTAAGCCATAATCATCAACATTAACAGAAATAAACACTTGAAATAGATCACTCTGTTTGTAATGACTCTATATAATATATGAGTTTTATTTTTTGCATTGAAAAATTGAAATAAATTAACTTTTTGATGATATTCTAATTTTGTGAGAAGCACCTGTATATTGCTGCATTACCTGGATCACTGGACGAACTACAGGCGAACAAAAAAAAATACACAAATATGCTAAGGCATCCAACATGAAGCCTAGAAGGCAGCAGACTGTTGATGAGCAATGGATGAAATTTTTCAAGCCCGCATGTCTTCTACAGATGGAATTGTGACTTGTATTAACAAGAGCTGATGTTCATAGGACGGCACGCTGCTGATTTTAAAGAAACTTTTCTGTGACAACATCAGTGTCCTATGACAAATGTTTCAGCCCTGTCACTAAAAGCATGCTTAATGTAATGCTACATACTTGCTTAGACTTTTCAACGCAAAACTATGTACATGTACAGCTGCTCAAACTTACAGAAAAAGTGCTGTCACTGCAAAGCGATGCATCATTTAGCAAGTGTTGTAAAACTTTTATGGCCTGCAGGAGTCACTGTGTTATTTAATGCATATAAAAAAGTTTTATCAGCGAAAAGCTAAGCTGCAAATGCGATGGTGACATCTGCCGAATGGGAATAACATGGTACCCTGAGAAAGAGGACCTGGTAGCAGAACTTACTGCCATCCTCACTGTGCCATTAAAAGTAGATATGCAAACTGCCCACATCAGCGCTTTCTCTGTCTGTCTGAATGCAAGTATATTACAATTTATTAAAACTAGCCCAACAGAAAATTAGAAGGGTCTCCAATACCAACCAATTGCATTGGGGTTTTCCAGTACATGAACAAAGCATGTGAAATGCCGACTCCAGACTACTGAGAAGCAATGGATGTAATTCTTCATGCCCACACATGTTCTACAGATGTTGGGCCTTTTATTAATAACAGCTGAGGTTCACCGAATGGCACGCTGCTAATTCTAAAGGATTTTTTTTGTGACACTAACAGGGTCCTGTGCCAAGTGTCTCAGGCCTGCCGCTAGAAGTATGCTTCATGTAATACTTGCTGAGATGTTTCTGCGCAAATCTACAGCTGCACAAACTTACAAAAAAGGTACTGTCACCACAAAGAGCTGCATCATTTTGCAAGTGTAGTAAAACTTTTCTAGCCTGCAGTAATCGCTGTCATTTAATGCATAGGAAAAAGTTTTATAGGCTAAAAGCTAATCTGCAAATGCAATGTTGACATCTGTAGAAAGGGAATATTGCTGTAGCCTGTGGAAGAGCACAAGAGTATGCTCAAAGCAAAATTTTTCCCAGCAGTCGAAAACTGTTTTCTAGAGGAAACTGTTCCAGGAGAATTTTCATCTTTGAAGAGATTTGTAAGAAATTTGCATTTCCTGCAGCAGTTTTGAAAAGGTTTTTAAAAGTTTTTACAGAGTTTCTTTCAATAAGCATTTTTTATAGCCTTGTTGCCTTATGGCTATGTGAACACAATGCTTTTTACTCTTAGGTGAACCTGACATGTTTTTCAAGCAGAATACATTTCAGAAAACTCTTGAGGATTTTTTCCTGAAGAGTCTCCTGTGTCGTTTTTCTTTTTCGGTCGTTTCCTGAATGTTTTTCTGATGGGTTTTTGGAGGGTTTTCCTGTGGTTTTTGTGAAGTTCTGTTTAGTGTTGTTTTCCAGTTGTTTTTTCATTCCACTACATGATGATGGAACTGCTTTTTTTTAATCAAAATCTATGAGAAAGTACTCTAAAAGATGTCCGGGTGTCTTTTGAGCTTTCCCAATTGATTTATATTGTAAAGTAATGAGCATCTTCTGAACAAAAAATGCCAGAAGAATGGAATTGTCACATGTCATAGTTATCAATCACATACACGTGTCCAAAAGTATTTAGACCAGGGGTCTCAAACTGCATTCCTCGAGGGCCGCAAACCGCACGTGTTTTCAAGATTTCCTTAGCATTGCACTAGGTGCTGGAATCATTATCTGTGCAGGTGATTAAATTATCACCTGTGCAATACAAGGAAATCCTGAAAACATGACCTGTTTGCGGCCCTTAAGGAATGCAGTTTGAGGCCTCTGAATTAGACAGTGAGAGAGTTTTCAAAATCCCTCCTCTGCAAACCCATACAACGCATTTGAAATGAAAGCATAAATATTTGATTTTAGTTGGACTTTTAGCTCTAATTCAAAGATTTTTAGTCCTCATTAAGATGTTCATTTTTCACGTACGTTTTCTAAGATCTTCATTGATAGAACACTTACCCGTTAAAGTCTATGGTGCAATTCACATGCCTTTTGCAGACCATGTATCCATCAAAAATTACGAAGACTTGTCTGCTCTTCAGAGTCAAGGATCAAAATTACAGTTAAAAATCTATGGATCCATGACAATCACAGACAGCACACATACAGAATCCCTGCAATCCGTGTTCAGTCCGTTTGTTGTTATGGATTAATTTTGCAATTGATATATTTATTTTTTCAAATATGAAGATCACCGATGGAACACTGATGGTAAAAACTGAAACTCTGATCAAACACTGCTGAATTGGATAACAAACGCGGATGAAACTTTAACTCTTTTTTCCATACATGAAAAATCACGAATGTCTGAATGAGGCCTTAGAGAAATGTTGCATCAACTATTTAGAAATTACAGCCATTTTTTATATTTTCCTCCCTTTTCACAGATTTTATTTCAAATTCATTAGAGGCTAAATTCTAAAAATTCTGTCCAAATACTTTTGGCCCATTTTTACCTGTTCATTTTGCAATGTGTTTTACAACACTGAATGTTGTAATCTAATTAGCTGCTCTAGACAATTAGCCTTCCACTAGACTGATGCCTAAAATATCCAAGAATTTGGATTTTATATAGTTAAAGTATTAAGCTTGAGTCAAATTTAAATCCCTGTCTACATTTAATAGCCTAGGAAAAGTGGAAATGAAATATACACTGATAATGAAGCAAATGATACATTATTAAAAACAGTACATTTTTCCTGCAAAGCTCATACTGGTTTTAAACATTTTATTTGATGTTCACTGGGTGGTCAATATCTACAGAAAAAAATACCCTAGACACAAACGCAAAAGCAGCATGCTGGGTTCTAAATAACAAAATGGAGTTGAAATACAGAGAAGTATAACGTGTGAATAGTACTATGGGGATCTATTTACATCAATTTTCATTCCAGCTCTATATTCTACTTTATGTCTGTGTTTTCCTGGAACTGAAAACTCTAATGGAGAAATTTATAGTTTGCATATTTCATGAAAGAAACCAAACAAACAAGAAAATGTTTGGAAACTAGAAGAGGACTCAAATAATTAAAGGGAACTTGTCATCTGGTCTCTCCTTATGTTTGTACCTGTCAGTCAAGAAAATAGTGGTGTTACAAGCCTTAGTCTAGTCAGCTGAGACTTATAGTCCCCAGATGGCATCTAAAAGCAATTGCACAGTCACTGTCTGATTCATGTTGCCATAGTTTGGGCATCATAAATCAGATAACAGGTGCTCTTTAACCACTGTTTCCATCCCTTACTTCAAAAGCCATATCTCAACTCCAATTGCAGTGAAATTGCAAAAAAAAATTAATTCAATACTTCAATAGTTTTTTGGGGTTTGGTACTTATGATGTGCATCAGACAGTAAAAATGACCAAGAAATATAATTCTCCAGGTCAGTAAAATTATTGAGATACCAATCTTGCCTTTGGCGTCCCTGTCATGTGCGGCGCATGGTAGTGATGTCAGGTGATGCCCATCGCTTGAACGCTGAAGTAATTTGCTGGCTTTTGCTCTGGCAATAAGAGAGGATGCCAAAAGTCAAGTAGGAGTTGAGGTAGGTAAGAAGAATTGTTTATTTTTTTAACATTTGTTGAAGAACAACCAGAGAACAGGGACATTATTACTTGAAGGTTGGAGGGCATTATGTGAGTATGGGGAGACATTCGACCAGGAATGAAAGACTTTATACCAGGAAGGGCCCCAGTATGGAAGACATTGTAAAAGGATTACTGGAAGGGTCCCAAGATGAGGAACATTATTACTGAAAAGGGTTAAAAATATTAGACAGGATTAATGGAAGAGGCTCAGGATGGGGGACATAATACCAGGCAAAAGCCAAGGATGGAGAACATTATGCTTAGAAGGGAACAAGGATGAGGAATATTAATACCAGGATTTGAGACATTATACCAGGAAGAGGCCCTAGAATTTGACAGTAAAATGTAACAAGAACCACGTTGTAGTGTATGGATCACTAATTGAATGCCTAAAAGGTTTTGGAAGGGTTTTTGTGAGTTTAATATACCAGGGAAATGTAACAAGAACCGCGTTACAGTATATGGATGAA
>VIAB01014337.1:49237-65236 GCA_009801035.1 Oophaga pumilio | reverse complement strand
ATTTTCGACGGATCCGGCGAACGACGGATGAAACATGAGGCCATACGTCGCAATTCATTGCTAATACAAGACGATGAGAAAAAAACGGATCCAGCAGCATCAGTCGCCGGATCCGTTTTTTTCAAAATTCGACGGATTGCGACTGATAGCAAAAAACTGATGTGTGAAAGGCGCCTAACCTGTTGTGTGGGATGCGAGAATGAAAACCAAGCTTTCACCTTGGTTTTGGAAGAAATGACAGCTTTATCTCCTGCCTCTGTTGGCTACCTGGTCTGCACAATCATGAAGTATTATGATTTATGTTGTCAATTCAAGAATGGATACTGCTAAGTTTAAAGTAACACTGAACTTGTGAAGCACTGAAAGGCCTGCACTTCAGTCGCTAGGTAAAGCCTTCCGGTTTGCTAGGGCACGGAAGGTTCTGCACATGAAAAAGTTGAGGTGCCGTAATCTTTGCGGACGCATACACAGAACCCTCTCAGAACTGGCTAACCCGGAAAACTTGGCCTGGGGATTTCAGCCCTGAATTGCCGGTCCAAAGATGCAACTATGCCTGGACGTGTGGCAGTGAGGATCAGGGGGGACAGCAAGATGAGCAGAAGGATTTTTAGTATTTTTTAACATATTTCATTTATTATGTTCTGCGGTGTGAAGAAACCTTTGAGCATAATAAGGGACATTGAATATCCTGTGGAAAAGGCGCAAGGAGACAAATTAAATTTTTTTCTGATCCTCTCATCTCTAGTCTGCACATGTACTGTATATCGTACAAGTCTATAATACTATTAAAAACAAATATGATTCGTGAAAGCCCAAAATACATTTACATAAAGCTGGTTCAGTCATTACCACACTAAAGCATACCAGTTTTGGTCACTCTGGTATGTTTTCACACTAATACATTGAATAATTTTGGAGACACTTTAGTTTATAATTTTTTTTTAGGTCTCACTTTGGACTAATTTGAATAAAATATTAACTAATTTCTTATATAGCAACCACCTCCTGTGATATTACGAGAATTATAAACTCATGGTTTTTGTTCCACTCCATCAAGCATGTCACACGAACCCACTCAGTCAGGAATTGAAAGGGCTTACTGAGGGGAGAACAGTTGTCACAAATGCACAGTTTTGGTAACTTATTCAGAACCTAGATTGCCATTGCATTTGGGTGCATTCATGAAACAATAGTTTTAAAGAGAACCTGTCACATTGTACACACAGTTTGACCTGTGGATACCATGGTGAAGAAAAAAAGATAAGCAGAATGGTAGATAGGTTTCTCAGAAAAGATACAACTTTATAGAAATGTCGTGAGTAGAGATGAGCGAACCTTTCAAGGTTTGGTTCAGATTGGCGAACGTCCCGATATTCGCCGAAGATGCTCGCCAAACGTACCCGAACCCCATAGAATTCAATGGAAGGCAAAACCAAACATATACACAACACCTTAAGGGGCACAAAAAGCTACCCAAACAGCTCAAATTAGGGGAAGACACCAGTAAAAGTGGCATCAATTGACCCAGAGTACAAATAGTATAATTGCGCAGCATGGATGAATGGGACAGTGCCTGGGACAGGGTGTGGACCAGCATTTCTAGCTTAAACATTGATCAGTAACAGGTGGATGACTGACTGGTGTAGGCCTGGTGCTCTGAGAGGTCTGCCAAATTCAGGCAACACACACCAAGGAGACCCAACTTGGAGTCCAAACATTTATACAAATTGTATATAGTAATAAATTTTTGTTTTTCCTAGTCAGGTGTAGGTTTGTGCATATGCATACCATTCTATGCACTTGCACACACATCCATATTTGTACATATTCTACACGTTCAATTTATTAATTTGTCCTCTAGGTCGCACCAGTGTTACTTTTTAGTGTAAATCTCATTTATACAAATTGGGGGCAGACAACAAAAAAGTGGCACCAATTAACCCACAGTAGAAATTTGATAATATAACAGCAGCAGTCAGCCATGGGCCATGTATGAGATATCAGGGTCTGGGCCAGCATTTACAGCTTTGAATTGAAGTTTCAGTTAAGACGAGGGTGAGGGACCGGTGTAAGCCTGCTTTACTGGGAGCCCTGATACCTCATGCAACAGATTTTTTTTTCATCAGTTTCATAAAGTACTATTTGTAGAAAAATGTAAGCAAAGTAACACAGGTAGTTGACTGATCAATTGACCCACAGTAGAGCATTTTATAATATCACAGAAGCAGTCAGCCATGGGTCATGCATGAGGTTTCAGGCTCTAGGCCCGCATTTAGAGCTTTGAATTGAATTTTGAATTAAGACCTGGTGGTTAAGGGCACAGTGTAAGCCTTCTTTGCTGGGAGCCCTGATACCTCATGCAACAGCTTTTTTTCCCCAGCCACACTCAGGTGGCACAAACATCAGTTTCACAGAGTACTATTTGTAGAAAAATGTAAACACAGTAACACAGATAGTTGAGTGAAAGTAAGTGCAGGCCCACCTGTCTGGGAACCCTACTGCTACAGAAAACACACATGAAAGAGACCAACTTGGATTCTCCACATTTCAAAAAATTATTGTCACACACCACTAAAGTGGCATCAATTTCCACAGAGTATAAACAGTATAATGGGTCCCTGACACACCTTATACTACAGGCAACCCACCAGATGAAGACACAACTTACACTACAGGCAACCCACCAGATGAAGATTAATTGCATCTGACACGTCTGACACGTTGTGGTTAACTGGAGAGGATGGTGCAGGAGTATCTAGAGCTCAATCTTAATGCCATCAAGGGGAATTTGGACCCTTTTGCATTTTGGTCTTCAAAAATGGAAGAGTGGTCTGAGCTCTCATGTCACGCCTTAGAGGTTTTGTCATGCCCGGCAGCCAGAATTGTCTCAGAACGTGTATTCAGCGCTGCTGGTGGTGTCCTGATGGATAAGCGCATCTGGCTGTCCCCTGAAAGTGTAGACCGCCTAACTTTCATCAAAATGAACAAGTCATAGATCTCCAATGATTTTTTTTGCACACCAGTCGCAGACTGGACAGACTAGGCGATTGTGTTGTTTTTAGTGTCATGCATTGATCTCGCATTATTGCAGTCTGTGACACCTTTGTCTTGGCTTCTGTGCCTGCTGTTGCTACTGCTGCTGTTACAAACAATTTTTTTAAATATGGAGACTTAAAGTTGGGTCTCCATCTGGTGGGTTGCCTGTTGTGGAAGGGGTCTCAGAGGCCTATTGTACTGTTTCTGATCTGTGGAAATTGATGTCACTTTAGTGGTGTGTGACAATAATTTTTTAAAATGTGGATGGAGCGCCCGCCAGGGCAGTGGGGATACTCGGTACCGGGCAGCTTCTTAAAGGGGCAGTGACCCAGTCCGTGGCCCTGGGTGTCCAATAAAAGGGGTATTTACAAGGGAATAAAATTTATAGTAAAGTGTTTGTGACGCCACCTGTGGTACTCGGCAATTAAGATGTTATCCGACGCTGCAGATTCAGTCCACTGGGACAGTTGTTCATGCAGCAGAGTTGGTTCAGCCCTCCACAGGGAGGGCTATGTCCCAGGGCAGATGTAGTGTGTTCAAGATAGTAATGATGTAGTATTTGGCAAGGGATGTAGCAGTGCTGAGTGGGTGTTGCAGGAAGAACTTGAAAGGACACAGTCAAGTGCAGTTTCCAAACCTTTACTCACAGTTCTGCAGGTAAAGTGTCCAGGGCACTGGCTACAGATGGTGCTGGAGATCCAATCGCCTGCAAACAATTTGGGTTCCACCTTTCCAGGAGGATTTAGAGGCCTTCCTGCTGCGCTCTCTGTTCCTGGCCTCTGCTGTTTATAGCTAAGCTACGGCCCTCTTCTCTGTGTTGTTTTTCCAACCTTTATAGCAGGCAAAGTGAGCCTATCAAGGACTCCGTCTCTTCTCTCTGGCAAGCCTGGCTCTTGTGTTACTGCTGTACTGGCAGGTGTCAGTGTGAACAGAGAACTTGCAATTCTCTGTTCTCCAGATGCGACTGTCGGGTATGGAGTCCTCAACTGGTCCAGGACTCTGGCGTCCACTTTTATCAGAGCTCTGCTCTGGGTGAGCTGTAGCATTCAGCGCCTTTCCCACGAGCTTCTCTCCACATGTCCTCTATCATCCCTGTCTACAGACAGACTCCTCTAACTCCTCCCCGAGCCAAAATGATCCAAGGAAGATCCCCTGAAATCAGGTGTTAGAGCTCCCCCTTCTGGTTTGAAGTAGGAATAGTGTTGCATGCTGTGTGTTACATAGCAAGGGGTTTCCTCTTTGTTTCCTGGCATGGCATCAGCCCCTGTGAAGAAAGCAATGCTTGTTGTTAACGTTTTGGAGACGACTTCGGAGCTGAAGCTCCCTCTGGTGGTTGCTGAGGGTATTGAACCTATGTTGAACACCAAGAGTCCTACACCTGCAGATAACGAGTGGTTGTCAGGTGGTACTGACTGGCCTGATATAAGTGAGCTGACCTCCCATGATCCTCGCCGGTGATCAATTGTTCTTCCTGGTCTAGGTTGGAATTCAGCTTGCTTTTCTGCTGTCTCCTGCTTGCTTTCAGATAAGTCCCTTTCAGTTTTTTACTGTGGTTTGAATTCCTTGCTTTTTGCTGCATTGCTTTTTGTCTTCAGCCGGGTCCCCTATGGGGGGCCTTGGCTGGTCTCCGTTCGTTTTTTGTATTTGTTCATTTGCTCAGTTCTTGTGATATTTTACTGCTGGGTAGCTACGTGTCCACACCAGAGATCTGATATAGGTGGTCGAGACCGTGTGGTCTCAATGTTTTTGGATTCAGAAGTGTTGGAGTTTTTCTGGGTTGCAGACAGTATTCTCTCCTGTGCTGTCCTATCTAGACAGTTTTGGGCCCCAGCGTTTGCTCAATCTATTTTCTGTCTGTGTTCGTATTTTCATTTTGTCTAACCGCCATTATATGTTTGGGGGCTTCCTACTCTTTTGGGGTCTACTCCGGGGCAGTTAGCTTTCCTCTTTCCATCTTCAGGGATAGCTATCTCTCCGGCTGTGCCGAGGCGTCTAGGACCACCAAAGCTACGCTCTACGGCTGCTTCTAGTTGTGAGGTTAGTTTAGGGGTCTGCAAGCTATTAGTTTCCAACCTATCTGGTGTTAGGCTGCCTATGCGGTTTTTTGCTCCTGCCTCCTCAGCTACCAAAACATAACAAATGCCACTGTAGCAACCGGACTAGTGGGGTGCCACATGGAGACTCCAAGTTGGGTCTCCATCTGGTAGGTTGCCTGTAGTGGAAGGTATGCTAGAGGCTCATTAGACTGTTTCTACTCTGTGTGTATTAATGACACATTAGTGGTGCGTGACATTAATTTTTTGAAATGTGGAGACTCCACGATGTGTCGGCACATGTGACCGTCACGTGTGCCGATACTTAAGAGAAATGAATATTCAGAATATTCATTTTTCTTAAGTATCGGCACACGTGACCGCCAGTAGCAGCAGGAAGCCGGCGGCTGACACTGCGCGCTACTGAAGAGGAATGAATACTCACCGCAGATCTCCGATGAACAGTCCCGGTGAGTATTCCGGCATCTGTGCTCTGCTTGTAAGCAGTGCATGACGTCCCTGGCATGTGCTGCTTACAAGCATAAAGCAGCTGCTGGCACCAGAGCAGAGCACTGCGAGGGAGTGGAGGAAAGTAAGAGTAATGGTTTGTTGCTTTCTTTTTTCATTTTTTCTGATGGGGCCATGCATGCCAGGAACGGGATGGGGCCAATCATCCCAGAATAAGGATGGGACCAATCATTCAAGGAACAGAATGGGGCCAAATATACCAGAATAAAGATGGGACCAATCATACCAGGATGCTAGAAAAATGAATATTCATTGCCCTCCACGCCCATGGGCATGGAATGCAGTGCATATTCATTTCTCTTTAATAGTGGGCACAGGAGTCAGCTGGAGCCGCCCGCACCTGCCTCTGTGACCCGCTGCTCTGCCGAAACCACTCCCCCACCTCCCCACCACAGCCAGAGCACCTATATCCAGACTATAAAACGCACCCCCATTTTCCTCCACATGGAGGAAAAAAGTGCATCTTATAGTCCGAAAAATACGGTATGTCGAAAATGTGTCTAGCACAGTATCGCCAGTGCTAGGACACTAGATATGCTGGGTGGGTAATGAAATACTTTTGATCGGCCATTCATGTAACTGTTGTAAAAAATGGCTGATTTTTGATATCCATAGTCAGATCAGGCGTTTTAAACATTTCCAAAACAAAAAACAGTTTCCCATGGTAATATCATACAATGGGTATGGAACGTATTCAGACCCCTTTACATTTTTCACTCTTTGTTTCATTGCTGCCATTTTCTAAATTCAAAAAAGTTCATTTTTTTCTCATTAAGTACAGCCATGAGTTTTCTTGGGAATGATGCAATAAGTTTTTCACACCTGGATTTGGGGATCCTCTGCCATTCTTCCTTGCAGATCCTCTCCAGGTCCATCAGGTTGGATGGTGAACGTTGTGGACAGTCATTTTCATTTCTCTCCAGAGATGCTCAGTTGGGTTTAGGTCAGGGCTCTGGTTGGGCCAGTCAAGAATGGTCAGAGTTTTTCTGAAGCGACTCCTTTGTTATTTTAGCTGTGTGCTTTGGGTCATTGTCTTGCTGGAAGGTGAACCTTCGGCCAAGTCTGAGGTCCAGAGCACTCTGGAAGAGGTTTTCAACCAGGATATCTCTGTACTTGGCTGCATTCATATTTCCGTCAATTGCAATCAGTCGTCCTGTCCCTACAGCTGAAAAACACCCCCATAGCATGATGCTGCTACCATCATGTTTCACTGTTGGGATTGCATTGGGCAGGTGATGAGCAGTGCCTGGTTTTCTCCTCACATGCAGCTTAGAATTATCACCAAAAAGTTCTATCTTCGCCTCATCAGACCAGAGAATCTTATTTCTCATAGTCTGGGAGTCCTTCATGTGTTTTTTTTAGCAAACTCTATGTGGGCTTTCATATATCTTGCACTGAGGAGAGGCTTCCGTAGGGTACTCTGCCATAAAGGTCCAACTGGTGGAAGGCTGCAGTGATAGTTGACTTTGTGGAACTTTCTCCCATCTCCTTACTGCATCTGTGGAGCTCAGCCACAGTGATCTAGGGGGTTATTCTTTACCTCTCTCACCAAGGCTCTTCTCCCACAATTGTTCAGTTTGGCTGGACGGTCAGGTCTAGGAAGACTTCTGGTTGTCCCAAACTTCTTCCATTTAAAGATTTTGGAGGCCACTGTGCTCTTAGGAACCTTGAGTACTGCAGAAATTCTTTTGTTACCTTGGTCAGAAATGTGTCTTGCCACAATTTTGTGTCTGAGCTCTTTGGCCAGTTCCTTTGACCTCATGATTCTCATGGGGTTTGAGAAACTACGAGTACAGACATCGCACATGTAAGTCTCTTAATATATTTAATCTATTTTGATGTGTTATTCATCTGGCTAGTCGTCATCCTCCCTCTACGATGAGAGCATAAACTTCATTTAATGTCACTAAGTGTTAGGTTCTCTGTATACTTAGTTTAAAGGAGGGTGGCTATAACGCCATTAGGTGTTAGTTTCTCAGCACTTTTGCATGAGACCTATTTAGTCCAATTTAAGGAGAAGGGTAGTAACGGTTATTTGCACCATACTATCTATGATATTTTCCTCCAAGAATATATTATACAGCACCAACAATTAATTTTGAGATATGAATTACTGTGTATAATGATGTCTTTAATAATGTAGTTTCTCTTTATGTTATTTAATTTTTAATAATTGCAATTGCCATTTTTATTAATAATCATAATAAATATATGTAATAAACATTTTACCAATTTATATTTATTTTTTGTTCTTGTGTTATTGCGGTCTACTCATTTCCTATTTTTGAGTGACAGCTTTTTGGTTATAATGATTCTCATTTGGTCTGACATTCACTGTAAGCTGTGAGGTCTTATATAGACAGGTGTGTGCTTTTACAAATCAAGTCCTATCAGTTTAATTAAACACAGCTGGACTCCAATGAAGAAGTAGAACCATCTCAAGGAGGATCACAAGGAAATGGACAGCATGTAACTGAAATATGAGTGTCTGAGCAAAGGGTCTGAATACTTATGATCATGTGATATTTCAGTTTTTCTTTTTTAATAAATTTGCAAAAATTTCTACATTTCTGTTTTGTTTTTCAGTCAAGATGGGGTGCAGAGTGTACATTAATTAATGAGAAAAAAAATGAACTTTTTTGGATTTACCAAAAGGCTGCAATGAAACAAAGAGTGAAAAATGTAAAGGAGTCTAAATACTTTCAGTACCCACTGTTTGCTTCCTATATTATGTATCCATAAAATGCTATATGGTTCGGTCGTCTGGGATCCGACTTTTTTTGCACATCTTCATACTTGAATAGACAAATCTCATCCAAAATTCGGAAAAGGCTAGTGAATGCTGAGATTGCTTTCACCAAGATATGAGCTCATCCGAACAGCTCAATAGCATAACTGGTCCGTGTTGTCAGTTTCTCTCACGGATAGCATTTGGGCTGAAAAATACGGTGTGTGAACATACCTTCACAATGTTAAAAATGGATAGCCCACAGATGGCACACTGATGCCATCCATATGCTATCCATGAATTTTTTTATAGTTATTTCATTTACAGATTTGATATATTCCCATGCCATTGCTAATGACATACCAGGCAGTGCCACAGCGGCACAGTGAGGTGTTGCCTTCACCTAAGCCACCTCTCAAATTGTTAGTGCTGCATACTCCTGCTTTTTGCATTTGGAGCCATCAGAAAGAGGATAAATAAAATATGAATTAAGAATGAAGGAAAGCAGTCTAAAAGGATCATTGGTGAACTGCCTCCAGGTAGGGAACATGACTGGGTTTCTTTTGGGTTGCCCCATAGCTCTTTCCAAGCCTCTTCCTTTATTATTGAGGAGAAGGAGGAGCTGGACATATTGTGGCAGATGTAAGAAGACAGGGCATCCGTACACCCAGCCAGTCTGCACTGCCACTACAAGCACTGCCGGTAGCGAACCCCAGCTATGCAAGGTACTCGTTAATGGGTACCAGATGGACACTCTCCTGGACTCAGGGAGCTTAGTGACTCTGGTTTATGGGTCCCTTGTTGCTGGGGACAAACCCAATAGACGGAAAGTGGGGGTGGTATGCATACATGGGGAACGCCGAGAGAACCCGACCACGGAGGTTACGTTTTCCACCCCGTGAGGAGAAATTAGACATGTGGTGGGAGTGGTAAAGCTCTTCCATATGGGATTGTAATGGGGAGAGACTTGCCCCTGTTTTGGTCTCTGGGGAGACCAGGATCAATCCTCTTACGGTAAAGGTTGTGATAGGCATAGAACCTGAAGATATCGAGATACCTGCCATAGGGGTCGCCAACCTAGGGACAGAGTGTAATCCAGATAGGTTCCCTCTAGAGGTATTAGCAGGGGAGGATGAAAATGTTGTGCCGGGTGCAGAACACGAAAATGTTGAGATACCTGCCGTAGGGGTCACCAACTTAGGGACAGAGTGTAACCCCGATAGGTTTACCTTAGAGGTATTGGCAGGAGAGATCGAGAAGACCCCATCGATCCCTGAGCTGGAGGTGTCATCTAGTAAGTTCAGGACAGCTCAGCTCCAGGATCCCACTTTGACCCGGGCACGGGAAAGAGTAATTGAGGTAAATGGGGTGGCTTAGCAACCAGGCATGGAGACGAGTTCCCATGAATGGCGATCAACCAGGAGTTACTGTACAGGGTGGATAAAATCCGGGGTGAGGTAGTAGAACAGCTGGTAGTGCCCCAGACCTACCGTCGGGCGGTGCTCGACATGGCTCACACTCACATGCTTGGAGAACATTTGGGGGCCAAAAAGATGCAGGAGCACATACTGCAGCGTTTTTTCTGGCCAGGTGTCTATGCTGAGGTCCAAATGTACTTCAATACGTGCCCGAGTGCCAACTAACCTCACCCACCGCGAACAACACGAGTCCATTGGTACCTCTGCCCATTATAGAGGTACCTTTTGAGCGGATTGTGATGGATCTGGTAGGGCCGATAGTAAAATCCGCTCAGGGCCACCAACACATATTAGTGGTCGTAGACTACTTCACCCTGTACCCAGAGGCAATACCTCTCTGCCACACCACGGCCAAACTAATAGCCCGTGAGCTATTTGCAATGTTCTGTCGCCTTGGGATACCAAAGGAGATCCTTACCGATCGGGGTACTCTTTTTATGTCTAAGATGACTATGGAGCTATGTAAGCTGCTACAGATTAAACATCTACTTACATCGGTGTACCACCCACAAACCGAAGGGTTGGTGGAGAGGTTTAATAAGACCCTCAAAGCCATGCTCAAAAAGGTGGTCACCAAGGATGAAAAGGAATTGGGACATGTTATTGCCCTATCTGATGTTCGCCATCCGTGAAGTACCACAGGCGTCCATGGGTTTTTCCCCGTTTGAGCTATTATATGGCAGGCATCCGATTGCTCGATATAGCTAAGGAGACGTGGGAACAGGAGCCCACTCCGCATCAAAGCGTAATTGAGCATGTGGCAAGCATGCAGGTTCCGATTGCAGTCGTGCGGCCCATAGAAAAGGAGCATCTGTTGGATGCCCAGGCCGCTAAGAGCCTCATGTATAATAAAAGGGCCACAGTCAGGACCTTTAAAGAAGGTAATCGAGTGTTGGTCCTCGTGCCCACTCCAGGGAGTAAGCTCATGACCAAGTGGCAGGGGCCCTTTGAGATACGGGGGAAGGTAGGCAAAGTGAATTATAGGGTATACCAACCCGGGAAAAGGAAACCTGAGCAAATGTATCATGTAAACCTGCTAAAGGCCTGGAAGGACCGGGAATGTTTGGTCACGGAGGTGACTCTGGTCATACCAACATGGGTCCCTCTGGTACCGGCCAAGGACACAGCAGGGGGGCAGGTTAAAATATAGGATGCTCACACCAAACAGCAGCGGCAGGAGGCTCGGGCCCTCGTGCAGAGGAATACAGTCGTATTCTCAGATCTGCCGGGGCAAACCTCGGTGATACAACATGACATTGTCACCGAGCCACAGGTAAGGGTACGGATGAAACTGTACCGAGTGCCAGAAGCCTGAAGGCAAGCCATCACGGCTGAGGTGAAGCAAATGCTCCAGTTGGATGTAATTGAGGAGTCCCGAAGTGAGTGGGCCAGCCCCATTGTCCTAATCCCCAAACTAGATGGGTCATTACGCTTCTGTAATAACTTCAGGAGGTTAAATGAAGTGTCAAAATTTGATCTCTATCCCATGCCACGTGTGGACAAGCTAATTGAGAGACTTGGGGAGGCCTAGTATTTCACCACTTTGGATCTCCCAAAAGGTTACTGGCAGGTCCCCTTAACAGAGTCAGTGAAAGAAGAGACCACTTTTATAACACCAGAGGGTTTCTATCACTATGTCGTCTTGCCTTTTGGGTTACATGGGGCTCCGGACACATTCCAGAGGCTGATGGACATTGTGTTAGCGCCTCATCGGGGTTACGCGTCGGCCTATTTGGATGACATAGTCATCTTTAGTACCGAATGGGATACCCATCTGTCCCAGGTACAAGCAGTGCTGGAGTCTCTCAGAATCGTGGGGTTAACAGCAAACCCAAAGAAATGCGAGATAGGACTCACAGAAGCCCGGTTCTAAGGTTACGTGTTCGGCGGAGGAGTTATTAAGCCCCAGGTAAATAAGGTTGAGAGCATTCAACACTGGCCCAAGCCCTTAACTACTAAAGAGGTGAGGGCATTCTTTGGTATCATTGGGTACTACCGCCGATTTATACCCAATTTTGCTGGGAAATCAGCACCCCTAACGGACCTGTTAAAAAGGTAAGAAGACAGTGATGGTCCGGTGGAATCCTCAAGCGGAGGAAGCCTTCCAGTCCCTGAAGTCTCAGTTGTGTGGACAGCCGGTCCTCGTCAGCCCTGACTTCAAGAAAACCTTTATTGTGCAAACTGATGCCTCAGAGGTAGCCCTAGCAGCGGTGCTGTCACAAGAGGTGAACGGGGATGAGCATCCAGTCACCTACTTGAGCAGGAAACTGACCCCAGCAGAGAAAAATTATAGTGCAGTGGAGAAGGAGTGCTTGTCTATTAAATGAGTCACTACGCTACTATTTGTCGGGCGTCAGTTTCGTTTGGTAACGGACCATTCACTCCGTGTCTGGATGAGAAACGCAAAAGAGAGGAATGTCCGAGTCACCAGATGGTTCCTGTCCCTACAAAACTTCAGTTTCTCAGTGTAACATAGAGCTGGTGAAATCACAGGGAAATGCGGATGCCCTGTCACGGGCCCCCTGTATGGTGACAAATGTTCAACCCCACAAGTTTGAACAGAAGGGAGGGTATGTGAGGCAGTGACCGGTGTAATATGCGAGGGTTGCTATGTATCCCCCAGGATGAGGACGGAGTCCTATTAGACCCACTGGAGTGCCTTGTGTTCACAGCAGGATGTGTTATGATATGGTAGCTGAGGAGGGCAGGAGCAAAAAACAGCAAAGGCAGCCAAACACCAGAGAGGTTGGGATCTAATAGGTTGCAGACCCCTAAACTAACCGCACAACAAAAAGCAGCCGTGGGACGTTCCTACGGTGCCCTAGACGCCTCGTCACAGCCGGAGAGATTAGCTACCCCTGAAGATGGAAAGAGGAAGGCTAACTGCCCCGGAGTAGAGCCCCAAAGAAATAGGAAGCACCCAAGCATATAATGGCGGTTAGACAAGATGAAAACACGAACGAAGACAGAAAATAGATTGAGCAAACGCTGGGGCCCAAACTGTCTAGATAGGATAGTACAGGAGAGAATACTGTCTGCAACCCAACAAAACCCTAGGAAAAACTCCAACACTTCTGATTCCAAAAATGTTGAGACGACACGGTCTCGACCACCTATATCAGATCTCTGGTGTGAACACACAGCTACCCAGCAGTAAAAAATCACAGGAACAGAGCAAATGAACAAATACAAAAAGAAGACAGAGACCAGCACAAGCTCCCAAAGGGGACCCGGCTGAACTCAAAAGCAAGGCAGCAAAAAACAAGGAAAATCAAACCACAGAAAAAAAAACAGAAAGTAACTTATCTGAATGATAGCAGGAGACAGCAGAAAAAACAGCTGATTTCCAACCTAGACCAGGAAATAACAATTGATCATGGGAGGTCAGCTCACTTATATCAGGCCAGTCCGTCCCCCCTGATAACCATTCATCCATTGCAGGTGGTGGACTTTTGCTGATCAACATAGGTTCAGTACCTTCAGCAACCACAAGAGGTAGCCTCAGCTCCGATGTCGTCTCCAACACGTTCACAACAAGGATGCCTGTGAGTCACAAGACAGAGATAAAAGTGAGCATGGACCTGGTCAGGTTATTTGGCCAAGAAATTATTCAGTAAAAACCCGGCATGGGCTTTTATTTTTGGAGCGATCTACAGGATGGTAGTGGGGCCGGTCGCTCCACTCCAGGGCTGGGTCTTACAAGTGGCCATGGCCACAGATTCCTGTTTAAACCCTGTATATGGGGTTCTAAGTGTGTCAGTTTTGGTCTTGTATGCAGGCAGAGCAGTTGGTCTTCAGAGCACTCCCTATGTGAGGCAACAAAGGGCCAAGCAGAGCCAAAAGGTCTGGCACCCCAGCATACATGGAGGTGCGGTCGCTCATGGCAACCGGTCCCAGACTGTCTTTTGATTTTCCTGGCTGCAATCCAAAGGATACAGCGTACTGTGCACTGTGTGAGGTTTTTTTTGGACATTAAACACGTTTTGTTTTTGAACTTGCTTGGGTCACTACCTCATTCCTGCACAACATGGACATCGTTGCATCACACTACATTTTCCAGCACCTGGGGCAATGATTCAGTTTGGCGCCCCTGCCAAACACATATGCAATTTGCACACTTAGTCATGTGTCCACTAGCTGCCCTCCCTAATTCTCTCAATGTGTAGGGGAAAACTGAGAGGAGCAGGAAGAAAAGCAAGTAGTCAAGTGACTGTAAGTATGAAAATCGCATATCAGTGAAGTGGCCAACTCATGACTTATAGAACTAGCAAGCAGAGCTGAATCCTCACAGTGAGTATATTACACACTGTTAGGATTAGCATGCTTCAGGGCTTCATTTAATAATTAAAGGGGTTACCCAGGTTTGAGATAAAAATCTGCAGTCACTCTAGGTGACTGCAGGTTTCTGAATTCTCACACTGCAGGCACTGCACTCTTTTAGGATTCTACATTGCTGGTGGGAAGAGTGGACGGTCATTTGAGCACAAGTATGCAATTTGTAAACTTCTGGCTACACTTCGACTAGACGTGTCCGGCCTTTCTCAATTTATTTTAATTGAGTGAGGCTACACATGTATGGTCGGCACATGACCACTTGTATGCAAATCACCAGCACCAGAAAAGACTGACAGCGTGCAGTGCACACTGTGAGAATTCAAAAGTCTGCAAACACATAGAATGACTGCAGACTCATCACAAACTTGGACAACCCCTTTAGTGCTCCTAATATAAATAAAAACATAATAACAACTAAATTTGCCAGACAGCACAGCACTTTATTAAGATAGCAATGTTTCACGTAATCACTATCAGTACATGGTACATCAATTGTAATGTCAGATCAGACCCATATACATTTATATTGCATGAACCTACAACTTCCAGTACGTCCTTAACAAAGGTATAAGGAGATACTGGGAGTTGTTACAAGTCATCATCAGACTGCTACCATACAGGAACCACAGCACTGATGTGAATTAGTCAGTATCACAAAAAACATTTACATCCAGGTACCTTATAGCTGATGTTGTCTCTGGAGTTGTTCGTTTTCCTCTCTTCATCTTGTCCAGATGCCATGATGACTTTTCATAGCGACAGCTCCATTCTGCAGAGTTCCATTGTCTGCGGTCTCGTGCAGCACATCCCCATACAATACCCTTAAAAATAGCAATGTCACTGTAATGTTCCTGAATAAAAATATCTGCCCTATGCTGATCCCATGAATAAATAAATGCCCCTCACTATAATCATTGCACAAACTATGACCCACTCACTGTCCCTCTTATGGTACATGCCCTCCACACTACCCTCTCTTTTCCATACTGGGCCTCCACTTCACACTGTTCTCTCACACTGTGTCACCCCTAAAGGACCCAGTCTCTATACTGTGACTGTCATCATACTTCCCCCTACTTGGCAGGTATACTGTCCCCTCCTGGCTGTGCCCTCACACTGTCCCCACATGCTGTCCACCACACTACTCATTCACTATTCTGTGCCCAATCACACTTTTCCACCCCATAATGTCTCCTCACACTTTTTCCCTCAATAGTCTCCTCACACATTTCTCACCCCCTCCTCTTACTGTCTCCTCTCATGCCCTCCCTGCTAACCATACTGTCTCCTCATATATTTACCCCTCGCTCTCCATACTGCCTCCATATACATCCTCCCGAACACCATTCTGTGTCCACACCCATCCCATTTCCCCCACTTCCCATAATTTGTATGCATACATTCTTCCCCTCGCTCCTCATACTGTGTCAGCATATATTTTTCCTCTCACTCTCCTTTTCGTGTCTGACATACATTCCCCCTTGCTCCTCATACTGTATCTGCGCCCATCCCTTCACTCACCATTCTGTGTCTGCACCCATTCCCTCCCTCGCTCCCCATACTGTGTCCGCAGCCATCCCGACCCCTGATTCCTCATTCTATGTCTGCACCTATCCCGCACACTCTTTCCCCATACTGTATACGCACACATCCCGTCCCCTCAGTCCCAATACTGTGTCCGCATCCATTCTGCACCCTCATTGTCCATCCTGTGCCCATACCCATCTCGCTCCCTCACCCCTCATACGGTCCTCAAAATTCTTCCTCCGCTCCACATACTTTGTCTGCACCCATCCTGCCCCCTCATTCTCCATACTGTGTCTGCTGTTGTGAACGTGTTGGAGACAATTTCTGAGCTGAG
>VIAB01014337.1:0-11595 GCA_009801035.1 Oophaga pumilio | reverse complement strand
CATTCAAATGCCATACTGTCAATTTTTCCTGGGGCTGTTGAATTGGTGCATAGCAAGAGAATCATACTAGTAGCTTGCACATGCCCAATAAGTTGAACTAAGTGCATAAACCAGTAATTCTTCTCAGCTTAAATTCAATCAATGGTGTTGGTGAACCTTGGGTGTAGTTTTGAATTTCTGTTGGTATGACAAAAACAAATGGGCAGTTGTGAGAGGCAGCACAATAAATGTAGAACATTTGTGTGAAAGAGTTAATTTGTATTAAGTTTGTTGCCACATAATAATGATTACTGTATTACTCACTTTACTGCGAGATGAGGCATGTTGACTGAGATACACAGTTCAGATATGCAATGCCACTTTTGGTAAACACAACTGCAGAGATTCTTATATTCTTTGTATCACTATAAAAGCAAAGTAGTCTACTGTCATCTGCAAATGCTTTATTTTACTAATAATGATATAGTAATTCTGTGCTACCAACTCTTTAAATAACAGAGGATAAACAATTTGGGATAATATGTTGGTATATGATACTTACAGTAATTTACTTATTTATACATATGTATACACTGAGTCTGAAGCTAGCACAATTATTAGCGTCTAAAATCAGAATACACTTTTGGGTTTGCATGCCTCAAACATTCTAAACCTTATACCAGAGTGAAAGGCACTATGCAGTATCTAATAATACTACTCTTGGTTAAAGTATTTTTATTAGTGTATGAAATATATACACACATATATAAATACAGGGTCGGACTGGAGTATCTGGTGCGCACAGGGGGAATGGACCGTTGACTGTAAAACAAATGCGGCTCCTGCACATCTACTGTGTGCCACCATAACTGGGATGTACAATTACAGTAGTTTACATTAAAGGGGTTCTTTGGTTAAGACAAGTTATCACCGATCCATGGGCTCCACTGGATAGGTGATCGCTTAGGTCCGACAATTAGAAACTGCACCAATCGGAAGAATGAGGAAGTTTTATCTCTGACAGGACACTTATCACCGCAGGTGGGATTTCTGACCTCAGCTCCATTCATTCTCTTTGGGGCTTCCAGAAAAAAATAAGTGCAGCCACTGAGAGAATGAATGGATCAGTGGTTAAGTCGCACATGAGCTCCATTCTAATGGGGATAAAAGCTCCACATTCTGCTGACTGATTCCCAGCAGTCAGACCCCCACCATTCAATACGTTATCACTTATCCTGTGGAGAGGTGATTACTTTTTTTCACCAGAGAACCCCTGTAAGTGCATCTCTACCGCTGTGATCGAAGTATCTAATCTGTAATTGAAATAAAGAATCTTCTCCTAATTAATATCAGAGATAACAATTGACTGCCATACACAACACAATCCACTAATCCAAGACCAATAATACAACAAAAAATGAATAAATACCACCACACCATGATCAGACCACATATTACGAACATATAGGTACTAAATAATACCACATACAAGGAGAAATACTGCCACACCATAACTAGACTACAAATTCCATCACATAGTGACCGAATAATACCACATACAGGGGATAAATACCGTCACACCGTGACCAGACCACAAATTACCACCACATAGTGACTCAATAATACCACATACAGGATAAATACCGCCATACCATGACCAGACCAGAAATTACCACCACATAGTGACCAAATACTACAATGAATGCAAACCACAATACTAACAACACTGTTATTACCACCAGTGACATTATACTCAAGAGCTCTGTATATTGTGTCAATGTACAGGTAATACAGTGATCTCACCAGTAACATTATACAAAAGAGCTCTGTATATAGTGTCAGTGTACAGGTAATACAGGGATCACAAGTGACATTATAAAGAGGAGCTCTGTGTACAGTGTACTGGTAATACAGTGATCACCAGTAACATTATACACAGGAGCTCTGTATATAGTGTATAGTGTACAGGTAATACAGGGATCACCAGTGACATTATACACAGGAGCTCTGTATATAGTGTCGGTGTACAGGTATTACAGTGTTCACAAGTGACATTATACACAGGAGCTCTGTATATAGTGTCAGTGTACAGGTAATACAGTGATCACCAGTGACATTATACACAGGTGCTCTTAATATAGTGTCAGTGTACAGGTAATACAGTGATCACTGTGTCATGAGTGCATCGCCACGAAGATCGTCGCGTTTGCACATTCTGACTTCTCGCAGCTGAGTTGCTGTTTCTGTGTGTATGGCAGTGAGGGAGTTAATTATGTCTGGCTCGGTTCCTGGACTGGGTTCAGCTTCTCCCGGCTGCAATTGATTAGTTGTTAATTGGTTTCCTTTTTATACCTATCTGTCTGCTTTGAGAGCTGCCGGTGAAAGCTTTTCATGCAGTACTCAGATAGGAACGGTTCTGTTAAGACTTAAGTTAAGAGCTACTTAGTTGTCTAAGCTCACATTACTTAGAGTTTATATCCCAGACCATTTATGTTCCTTCTGTGTGTTAGTGTGTATGCAAGTCTGTATTTACTTTCTCCTCTGTCTGTCTTGTATGTTTTAACTGTGTATTAAACATAGATCTGCCCATGTCCCAGGTGTGGTAATCAGGTTCCTTCTAGGACTGGATTACAGGATTCAGGGTTTGATAGGAGACAGGGTTACATTGGAGACTTGGACCTCTGAGCCATTATCAGTACCTCCAAGGTGAGGGATTAGTTAGGACCCCAGTTTAGGGTCAGGTTAGACCCCGGTCCTCCTCTTTCCTGTGAAAGCGAAACTAGTCCTCAAGATTCTCCCACAAGTCTACAGACATTGTGTCAGGTAAATCTATTCTTTATTTGCATATTGATGTTGCTGAATTATATGTTGAATAGAGTGTTTTCCCTGTAAGAATAGTTTGCTGACATTGTGTACATATCCATCTGACAGCGTGACACACTGGTGACATTATACACAGGAGCTCTGTATATAGTGTCTGTGTACCGGTAATACAATGATCACCAGTTGTTAGCACCACCCCGGAGTCCTGCTCTGGCAGGCAGGGTCTCAAGTGTGTCTCTTCACTCACCCGTGCTGTGGTCAGTTCTGCCCTTCTCCATGCTTAGCATGCTTCCAGCCAGTCCTCTGACCATGTCCTTAGGGCACACACGCGTGCACTCCCACCCTCTCAAAGGGCCAGCGCGTGCACTTGCTATTTCCTCCCCAGCCAATAGCTGTGGGACATTATGTATATATTGCTTGCTCCCCACTAGGGAGGTGCCAGAGCAGTCTTCCTGTTTCAGTCTATGTTGTGAAAGGTCGCATACCAGTGCAAGTCCTGTTTGCTGTACTCTAGTGCAAATCCTGCTGGCTACAGTCTGATGCAAATCCTGCCAGCTCCACTCTGATGCAAATCCTACCAGCTGCACTCTGATGCAAATCCTGTCTGCTACACTCTGACACAAACTCTGCTGCACTCGGAAACTAACTTGGTCAGCTGCTCTCTGATGCAAGCTCTGCCTGCTGCTCCATCCAGTCTGTCCTTCTGGGTCCAGCTGCTGCGCGACCGTTGGTCTGTCCTGGTGTGGCACCTGGTGTTCATAGGAAGCAAGTCTAACCTCACCATCAGAGGCTCTAGTGAACAGTCAGGTGATCGCTTAGTCATGTCCCTCCAGGCTCTCCGCGGTCTGTGGCCCAGTTGTTTCACAAACCACGTCCGTGACACCGGTGACATTATACACAGAAGCTCTGTGTATAGTGTCAGTGTACAGGTAATACAGTGATCACTGGTGACATTATACACAGGAGCTCTATATATAGTGTCAGTGTACAGAAATGATGGTACCCTTAACTTAATATTTTGTTGCACAGCCTTTTGAGGCAATCACTGCAATCAAACGATTCTTGTAACTGTCAACGAGACTTCTGCACCTCTCGACAGGTATTTTGGCCCACTCCTCAAGGGCAAACTGCTCCAGTTGTCTTGTGTTTGAAGGTTGCATTTTCCAGACGACATGTTTCGGCTCTTTCCAAAGATGCTCAATAGGATTTAGGTCAGGGCTCATAGAAGGCCACTTCAGAATAGTCCAATGTTTTCCTCTTAGCCATTCTTAGATGTTTTTAGCTGTGTGTTTTGGGTCATTATCCTGTTGCAAGACCTATGACCTGTGACTGAAACCAAGCTTTCTGACACTGGGCAGCACATTTCTCTCTAGAATCCCTTGATAGTCTTGAGATTTCATTATACCCTTCACAGATTCTAGACACCATGTGCCAGATGCAGCAAAGCAGTCCCAGAACATAACAGAGCCTCCTCCATGTTTCACAGTAGGGACAGTGTTCTTTTCTTGATAGGCTTCATTTTTCCATCTGTGAACAGAGCTAATGTGCCTTGCCAAAAAATTCCATTTTCGTGTCATCTGTCTATAGGACATTTTCCCAGAAGCTTTGTGGCTTGTCAACATGTAGTTTGACATATTCCAGTCTGGCTTTTTTATGATTTTTTTTCAACAATGGTGTCCTCCTTGGTCGTCTCCCATGAAGTTCACTTTGGCTCATACAATGACGGAGGGTGCGATCTAACACGGATGTTCCTTGAGCTTGAAGTTCACCTTTAATCTGTTTAAAAGTTTTTCTGGGCTCTTTTTTACCATTCGTATTATCCGTTTCTTTCATTTGTCATCAATTTTCCTCCTGCTGCCACATCCAGGGAGGTTGGCTACAGTCCCATGGAGCTTAAATTTCTGAATAATATCTGCAACTGCAGTCACAGGAACATCAAGCTGCTTGGAGATGGTCTTATAACTTTTATCTTTAACATGTTTGGCTATAATTTTATTTATAAAAAAATTAGGAGCCAAAACTCTTAATGGTTGGTAGGGGATCAAATACTTATTTCTCACTGCAAAACGCAACTAAATTTATATAATCTATACAATGTGATTTTCTGGATTTTATGTTTGATGTTCTACAGTATCTCTCAATGTTAAAATTAACCTAACCTTAAAATTATAGACAGTTCATGTCTTTGTCAGTGGGCAAACTTACAAAATCAGCAAGGGATCAAATACTTATTTCCTCCACTGTATACAGTGGGTTCGGAAAGTATTCAGACCCCTTTAAATTTTTTATTTTTGTTTCATTGCAGCCATTTCGTAAATCCAAAAAAGTTTATTTTTTTTGCATTAATGTACACTCTGCACCCAATCTTGACTGATAAATACCAGAAATGTAAAAATTTTTGCAAATTTGTTAAAAAAGAAAAACTGAAATATCACATGGTCATAAGTTTTCAGACCCTTTGCTCAGACACTCATATTTAAGTCACATGCTGTCCATTTCCTTGTGTTCCTCCTTGAGATGGTACTACTCTTTCACTAGAGTCCAGCTGTGTTTAATTAAACTGATAGGACTTGATTTGTAAAGGTACACACCTGTCTATATCAGACCTCACAGCTCACAGTGCATATCAGACCAAATGAGAATCATGAGGTCAAAGGAACTGGCCAAGGAGCTCAGAGACAGAATTGTGGCAAGGTTACAAAAGAATTTCTGCAGTACTCAAGGTTCTTAAGAGCACAGCGACCTCCATAATCCTTAAATGGTAGAAGAATGGGACCACCAGAAGTCTTCCTAGACCTGGATGTCCAGCCAAACTAAGCAATCGTGGGAGAAGAGCCTTGGTGAAAAAGAAGGTAAAGAAGAACGCCAAGATCACTGTGGCTGAGGTCCACACATGCAGTAGGAAGATGGTAGAAAGTTCCACAAGGTCAACTATCACTGCAGCCCTCCACCAGTCAGGCCTTTATGGCAGAGTGGCCCGATGGAAGCCTTTCCTCAGTGCCAGACATATGAAAGCCAGCAAAGAGTTTGCTAAAAAACACATGAAGGACTCCCAGACTGAAAGAAATAAGATTCTCTAGTCTTAAGAGTTGAAGATAGAACTTTTTGATGATAATTCTAAGCAGTATGTGTGGAGAAAAACAGGCTCTGCTCATCACCTGCCCAATACAATCCCAACAGTGAAACATGGTGGTGGCAGCATCATGCCATGGGGGTGTTGTTCAGCTGCAGGGACAGGACGACTGGTTGCAATTGAAGGAAACAGGAAGTACAGAGATATCTTGGATGAAAACCTCTTCCAGAGTGCTCTGGACCTCAGACTTGGCCGAAGGTTCACCTTCCCATAAGACAATGACCCTAAGCACACAGCTAAAATAACAAATGAGTGGCTTCAGAACAAATCTGTGACCATTCTTGACTGTCCCAGCCAAAGCCCTGACCTAAACCCAATTAAGCATCTCTGGAGAGACCTTCAAATGGCTTTTCACCAACGTTCACCATCCAACCTGATGGAACTGGAGAGGATCTGCAAGGAAGAATGACAGAGGATCCCCAAATCCAGGTGTGAAAAACTTGTTTCATCATTCCCAAGAAGACTCATGGCTGTACTAGCTCAAAAGGGTGCTTCTACTCAATTGTAAGCAAAGGGTCTGAATACTTATGACCATGTGATAGTTCAATTTTTCTTTTTTAATAAATTTGCAAAAATTCCTACATTTCTGTTTTTTTTCAGTCAAGATGGGGTGCAGAGTTTACATTAATGAGAAAAAAATGAACTTTTTTGAATTTACCAAATGGCTGCAATGAAACAAAGAGTGAAAAATTTAAAGGGGTCTGAATACTTTCCGTACCCACTGTAGGTAGCTACATGCTTGAATAGTGTTTGAGGAGAAGTATAATGAGAAGACTTCTGTTTTCTATCCACTCCTTGTTTTTATTCACATTGGGAGGCTTTTGCAATCAAATTCACAAACAGAAGTTTACAATTTTTCTAGTGCATTACTTAGAGGTTTCAAAATACCATAAGATAGTATCAACATAATTTCTCCTAATTCCTTTGCTTTTTATGGCTCATGCTCTAATATACTGTACATACAGCAGAGCCATATGCGTTGGACTGGGATAACATAACTAGACAGCAAGAAATTCTGACTGTAAATGTTTTACCTTGACTGTCGATATCCATTACCATGAGTTGTTCCTGAATTTACATTGCATGCTAATGGAGAGTTAGCAGATTTGAAATGCTATCTCATTAACCTTGTCCAGAAATACATTGGTGACACATGACTCTGACTTTTTGCACCTGAATGAAATTTGATCACATTTTCACGACACAGAGGAGTTTATGCAATTAAAAATATTTCATCCCAATTTTAAAGTGTCTGCAATGATCATTATATTCCCCATACATAATACATTTTAAATTTAAAATTTACTGTGTCATCACACACTATGTAATGCAGGGATTCACCATCTCTGGTAGACATTAGGCATGAAAGACTTAGGTAGCATTCACACAGGTAGTGCAGTTTTGGTCCAAACATGTTTAGTTTTTATTGCTTTTTCACAGGTTGCATAGCACCAAAACAAACTCATAAGCATAAATCAATAGCCTTGTCCAGGCGCTAACTAAACAGAACAGACCATGGCTACTCATACACAGCTGAACTATCCCCAGCTTGGTCAAATAAAACAGCTACAGGTTGTGCTTAACCCTACATGCAATTATAATGGGTTCTTTCCCACTCATTTCAATGGATGAAAAACACTGCAAAAGCTGAAAGAATATGTTGTAGATTTGAAAAAACGCTTTGAGGGCTCAAATCTGCAAGAAAAAATAAAAAGCATGTGCATGAGATTTCAGACAGCACATTCACTTTGCTGATACTGGAAATTGCTATGGCAAAAACAAGTAGAAAAAATGCAGGAAAAATGTAGCAAGCCCTCACTTTGATTTCAGGTCACGTGGGCCAGATGTGGAACGTAGCAGTGTTGGAAAGTTAAGAAGACAGCGATCGGTGTGTATGTTATTACTCTTACCCTATACTATATACAAAGTTAGAAGGGATTAGGAACACTAAATTGCTGAGACATCTTCTTTAACTTCTTCTTTAATCTCCCTTTGCAGCCAATTTTCGTTTTTACATTTTCACCTACTTTTTTTAAATGGTGATATATTTTTTTTATTTTTCCACTAAAAGACATAGGAAGGCTTGTTTATGAAGGGGATAAGATGTTGTTTTGAAGGACACCAATTGTTTTACTACATAGAGTAAGGAAAAATGGCAAAAAAAATTCCAAGTGGGGTGAAATAGTAAAAAAACAAAACACAATTCCGCCAATTTGTTTTTAGGTTTTCTTATTACAGCATTCACTGTATAGTAAAAATAACAAAGATTCTCCAGCTCAGTACAATTATGGAGATACCAAACATACAGCTCTGGCAAAAATTAAGAGACCACCACATCAAAACCCTGTCATGGCCAGCCCAATCTCCAGACCTTAACCCTATTGAAAACCTCTGGATTGTGATCATGAGGATGATGGACAGTCACAAGCCATCAAACAAAGAAGAACTGGTTACATTTTTGCATCAGAAGCAGTGTGAAAGACTGGTGGAAAGCATGCCAAGACGCATGAAAGCTGTTTTTAAAAATCATGGTTATTCCACAAAATATTGATTACAGAGCTCTTCCTGAGTTTCAACATTAGTATTGCTGCTTCTAAATGATTATGAACTTGTTTTCTTTGCATTATTTGAGGTCTGAAAGCACTGTTTTTTTTAATTTTGAAAATTTTTCTTTGTCAGAAAAAAAATACTAAATTTATTGCTTGGAAATTTGGTGACATGTCAGAAGTTTAAAAGAACAATTTACATTTTACCCAAAAATATACAGTACATACCAAAAGTTTGGACACACTTTCTCATTCAAAGATTTTTCTGTATTTTCATTACTATGAAAATTGTACATTCACACTGAAGGCATCAAAACTATGAATTAGCACATGTGGAATTATATACTTAACAAAAAAGTGTGAAACAAGTGAAAATATGTCTTATATTCTAGGTTCTTCAAAGTAGCCACCTTTTGCTTTGATTACTGCTTTGCACACTCTTGGCATTCTTTTGATGAGCTTCAAGAGGTAGTCACCGGAAAAGGTCTTCCAACAGTCTTGAAGGAGTTCCCAGAGATGCTTAACACTTGTTGGCCCTTTTACCTTCACTCTGCGGTCCAGCACACCCCAAACCATCTCGATTGGGTTCAGGTCTGGTGACTGTGGAGGCCAGGTCATCTGGCGTAGCACCCTATCACTCTCCTTCTTGGTCAAATAGCCCTTACACAGCCTGGAGGTGTGTTTGGGGTCATTGTCCTGTTGAAAAATAAATGATTGTCCAACTAAACGCAAACCGGAAGGAATAGCATGCCGCTGCAAGATGCTGTGGCAGCTATGCTGATTCAGTATGCCTTCAATTTTGAATAAATCCCCAACAATGTCACCAGTAAAGCACCCCCACACCATCACACCTCCTCCTCCATGCTTCACGGTGGGAACCAGGCATGTAGAGTCCATCCGTTCACCTTTTCTGCGTCGCACAAAGACACAGTGGTTGGATCCAAAGATCTCAAATTTGGACTCATGAGACCAAAGCACAGATTTCCACTGGTCTAATGTCCATTCCTTGTGTTCTTTAGCCCAAACAAGTCTCTTCTGCTTGTTGCCTGTCCTTAGCAGTGGTTTCCTAGCAGCTAATTTACCTTGAAGGCCTGCTGCACAAAGTCTCCTCTTAACAGTTGTTGTAGAGATGTGTCTGCTGCTAGAACTCTGTAAGGCATTGACCTTGTCTCTAATGTGAGCTGCTGTTAACCTGCGATTTCTGAGGCTGGTGACTCGGATAAACTTATCCTCAGAAGAAGGTGACTCTTGGTCTTCCTTTCCTGGGGCGGTCCTCATGTGCGCCAGTTTCTTTGTAGCGCTTGATGGTTTTTGCAACTGCACTTGAGTACACTTTCAAAGTTTTCCCAATTTTTCGGACTGACTGACCTTCATTTCTTAAAGTAATGTTGGACACTCGTTTTTCTTTACTTAGCTGCTTTTTCTTGCCATAATACACATTCTAACAGTCTATTTAGTAGGACTATCAGCTGTGTTTCCACCAGACTTCTGCACAACACAACTGATGGTCCCAACCCCAGTTATAAGGCAAGAAATCACACTTATTAAACCTGACAGGGCACACCCGTGAAGTGAAAACCATTTCCAGTGACTACCTCTTGAAGCTCATCAAGAGAATGCCAAGAGTGTGCTAAGCAGTAATCAAAGCAACAGGTGGCTACTTTGAAGAACCTAGAATATAAGACATATTTTCAGTTGTTTCACACTTTTTTGTTAAGTATATAATTCCATATGTGTTAATTCATAGTTTTGATGCCTTCAGTGTAAATGTACAATTTTCATAGTAATGAAAATACAGAAAAATCTTTGAATGAGAAGGTGTGTCCAAACATTTGGTCTGTACTGTACCTATAATGAGAAAAATCAGACAAACTGAACACTTGACTGTGGTCCCGAGGTTCCACAAAAACAATAAAAGACGAATGTGAACTTCACCACCTTTGCCTCCGCTTCCATTCGTTATACTGCCCTAATGGACCCTGATGTAATGCAGGTGGGAAAACAATAAGCAATAAAAAGAAATGAAAGGATAGAACTTATTGCCTAAACCATCACCACCAGGTTTGCTTCCTTCATCTGGACACCTCATATCTATGGCATAGCTGGGTTCCTCTATTGGGCCTCTTGATGAACCGTATGGATGGGGAAATGCGTCAGCGCTGAGGCTGAAGCTAAGTTTGGGCTAACCCCCTGCTTTGTCTTCTTCTGTTATTGACTCTTGTTGAGACTGGAATTATTTTTGGGGTCAACTCCCCTATTCTTCTTAACGCAAATTATGTTGTGAATCCTGCCATAATTTTTGCTTTGCTCTGTGTATATGGCCATTTGTTTTAGCTATAGGGTCATTATCATGTTTTGCCATTTGAACCCTACGGCTCGATCTTATGATATAATCTTACGAGCTATATATTTATTCTGACTGTTATATTGTAATTAACAGGTTCTTTTGGCCATATTTATGATATATAATTCTTTTATGTGATCCTATCCCTGCTGTTGTCTCTCATTTATTCTGGAGCTACACATGGCTAGATTGATCTTTTAAGCTGCTATGTGACTTTATCTGTACCATATTTTTTAAGGGAAGGATCATTTTTTGATTTATTTGATACACATGAGCATTGCTGTGTTTAATTAACCTGAGGTCCTTATTAATTGTTTAGGCAATAAGTTCTATCCTTTCATTTCTTTTTATTGCTTATTGTTTTATTAATACTATTGGTTAGGACGGTCCCAAATACGGTCATCGTGACGTGGTGGGATGGCTTTCACTGTTACTTGATAAAAAATATGTTAACCAAGTACCTTGTATTATTTTCATGCACTATTACTATTTATTTACTGCAGGATATTTGCTCCTTTTGTTTTTCTCTTGGGTTTTGTCTGTTTATTGTCCAGTGTGTACATGAACTTACATGCTGCATGCACACCAACTTATATCCCAGTTCATTGCTTTTGCTCATGGTTTGATCGCTTCTTATTGCATTTTTTAGTGTTATTGTGGCGACCGAAAAACCAAAATTCAGGTGTTTTGATAATTTTTCTTGTTAGGCTTAATTAATTTTATATTCTGATAGATTATCCTTTTCTGGCTGCGGCGATACCAAATTGTCA
>VIAB01014336.1:31345-41820 GCA_009801035.1 Oophaga pumilio | reverse complement strand
CAGGGAGGCGCTGAATCGGACCGCGACTCCCTCCGGACCGGACCTGACAGCGGATCGCCCCTGGGTGAGTATTTTATAACTCGTTTATAACTCGTTTTTCTTCACTTTCAGGTAACATCGGGGGCTTATCTACAGCATTACAGAATGCTGTAGATAAGCCCCTGATGGCGGTGGCCCTATCTCATAGGGCAAAAATGGGGTAACAGATTCCTTTTAAAACAAGTCAAAATGATGCTCAGTAGTGTGTGTGCCTGTATAACCTCCCTACAACGCCTGGGCATGCTCCTGATGAGGCGGCGGATGGTCTCCTGAGGAATCTCCTCCCAGACCTGGACTAAAGCATCCGCCAACTCCTGGACAGTCTGTGGTGCAACGTGACGTTGGTGGATGGAGCGAGACATGATGTCCCAGATGTGCTCAATCGGATTCAGGTCTGGGGAACGGGCGGACCAGACCATAGCTTCAATGCCTTCATCTTGCAGGAACTGCTGACACACTCCAGCCACATGAGGTCTGGCATTAGGAGGAACCCAGGGCCAACAGCACCAGCATATGGTCTCACAAGGGGTCTGAGGATCTCATCTGGGTACCTAATGGCAGTCAGGCTACCACCAGATGTTGCAGGCAGCAGATCGCTCTCCACGGCGTCTCCAGACGTTGTCACGTCTGTCACATGTGCTCAGTGTGAACCTGCTTTCATCTGTGAAGAGCTCCCGGCGCCACTGGCGAATTTGCTAATCCTGGTGTTCTGTGGCAAATGCCAAGCGTCCTGCACTGTGTTGGGCTGTGAGCACAACCCCCATCTGTGAATGTCGGGCACTCAGACCATCCTCATAAAGTCAGTTTCTAACCGTTTGTGCAGACACATGCACATTTGTGGCCTGCTGCAGGTCATTTTGCAGGGCTCTGGCAGTGCTCCTTCTGTTCCTCCTTGCATAAAGTTGGAGGTAGCGGTCCTGCTGCTGGGTTGTTGCCCTCCTACAGCCCCCTCCATGTCTCCTGGTGTACTGGCCTGTCTTGTGGTAGTGCCTCAAGCCTCTGAACACTATGCTGTCAGACACAGCAAACCTTCTTACCACAGCTTGCATTGATGTGCCATCCTGGATGAGCTGCACTACCTGAGCCTCTTGTGTGGGTTGTAGAGTCCGTCTCATGCTTCCATGAGTGTGAAAGCACAACCAACATTAAAAGTGACCAAAACATCAGCCAGAAAGCATTGGTACTTAGATGTGGTCTGTGGTCCCCACCTGCAGAACCACTCCTTTATTGAGTGTGTCTTGATAATTGCCAATAATTTCCATCTGTTGTCTATTCCATTTGCACAACAACATGTGAAATTGATTGTCAATCAGTGTTATTTCCTAAGTGCACAGTTTGATTTCACAGAAGTTTGATTTACTTGGAGTTATATTCTGTTGTTTAAGTGTTCCCTTTATTTTTTGAGCAGTGTATATCCCCAAAAGTTACTTCAAAGCTAAGTAGCTTCCTAAAAAAAAAAGTTTTGTAAATTTCCTTGTAAAAACGAAAAATTTCTGCTGTTTTTTTAATCATATCATTTTTATTGAACACTACAAAAAATAGTACAATCATTGCACCATAAACCCGACCCTTCTAAAAATCCGCTCAAACCCCATTCTGAGACCCAAGTGAGTGTTCTGCAAATCAATTTTCCAGTAAAGTCCAAGGTAGTATCCATCCTGTTTTGCAGTTGGAATATGGGAAGTTGTCCAGAATACTGTTGCATTATAAATTTCTCACTCTGTACCCAGCACTCAATAAACAAGAAAGCAAAAAGATCAAAATCATGTGTATACATGTTATTTTATAGAAAGACCCAACACACATATCTCCTATCTTTAATAATGGGATGTGTCCCCTTACTTTGGGTTTGTGTCCTTCTGTGGGCCTACATCCCGGTCTGTGTCTATATCCTAGGCTTTCACAGGGAACTTTGTTCAAGTTTAATCCTGAAGGTAAGCATTTAAGTCATATATATGCATAAGCCTACCAGTTTTAGGGGTCGCCTAATTAGTAATTGCAACCAGTAGAAACCTAGACCATGTCAGGGTTAGAGGAGCAAGGCCAGCCAAAGAGCCCACATTTTTCAAATTTGAATGGGGTACCTCTCTGTTGAAATACAAATTTTTAAAGGCAAATTATGCAATTAATTATAGGAATAAATTCCTGTATAGTAGAGGGGGCTTCATCCTTCCAAAGAAAGGCAATTAATTTCCTGACCTAGTAAAATATTTAGACTTGAGAGTCCTCAGTGGTTGATACCTTTTAATGGCTAACTGAAAAGATGGTAACAAATTGCAAGCTTTCGAGACTACTCAGGTCTCTTTATCAGGCTAAACTAATACAAAATCTGAAGAATCACATATTTATACACCACACAGCACAGAAAAAATGCAATAGGTAAGACAAGTGACGTAAAGCAGAACTGTCATTATGGGAGATAGAGATGAACATAAATATTGGAACAGTTCATAGATAAGGAGTGTGAAAGTTTTATTGCCCTCTGATTGGGGTCTGCTAATGTTTTGTGATGTTTTCACAGGGTCTTTGGAGTAAATTCCTTATTATGGAACTGACCTAGTAAAGCAGTCTTAGGATAGATACCGTATATACTTGAGTATAAGCCAACCCGAGTATAAGCTGAGGCACATAGTTTTACCACAAAAAACTGGGAAGACATATTGAGTCGAGTATAAGCCTTGTATGCAAGGCTCCCCATACCTATCCTGGTATGCATTGTCCCCTCATCCCTATCCTTGTATGCATGGCTCCTTATCCCTTTCCTGGTCTGCATGGCTCCTCATCCCTTTCCTGGTCAGCATGGCTCCTCATCCCTATCCTTGTATGCATGGCTCCTCATGCCTACCTTGTATGCCTGGCTTCTCATCCCTATCCTGGTATGATTGGCCCCCATCCATATCCTTGTATGCATGGCTCCATCCCTATCCTTGTATGCATTGCTCCATCCCTATCCTTGTATGCATGGCTCCATCCCTATTCTTGTATGCATGGCTTTTCATCCCTATCCTGGTATGACTGGCCCCATCCCTATCCTGTTATGACTGGCCCCATCCCTATCCTTGTGTGATTGCCCTCCATCCCTATCCTTGTATGATTGGCCCCCATCCCTATCCTTGTATGATTGGCCCCCATCCCTATCCTTGTATGAATGGCCACCAACCCTATCCTTGTATGAATGGCCCCATCCCTATCCTTGTATGAATGGCCCCCATCCCTATCCTTGTATGATTGGCCCCCATTCCTATCCTTGTATGAATGTCCCCCATCCCTATCCTTGTATGATTAACCCACATGCCTATCCAGGTATGCACGGCCCACATCCCTATCCTTGTATGCATGGCCCACATCCCTATCCATGTATGTATGGCCCACATCCCTATCCTTGTATGCACGGCCCCATCCCTATCCTTATATGCACGGCCCCATCTCTATACTTGTATGTGTGACCCCATCCTTCTCCTGGTATGATTGGCCCCCATCAAAAAACATAAAAAAATAAACCATTATGCTTACCTTCCTGTGCTCCCTCGCAGCATCTTCTTCTGGTGCCAGCAGCTGCTTTATGCTTTTAAGCAGTGCATCTGTGTTTTATTGACCATTGTTGTGGAAATTGGTTAATATATTTTTGCAATGATTTATCCCCCCCAAAAAAAATAAAAAATGGTGTGGGATTCTCCACACTTTTATTACACAGCTGAGGGAAAGCCGACAGCTAGGGGCTGATGTTTATAGCCTGGGAAGGGGGTAATAAACATGGAGCTTTCCAAGCTATAAATATCAGCTCACAGCTGTCTACTTAACCTTCACTGATTATTAAAATGGGGGCCCCCAAAAGAATTACGTGGGGTCCCCCTATAGTTAATAACCATCAAAAGCTAGGCAGACAGCTGCGGGCTGATATTAATAGGCTAGGAAGGGGCTATGGATAATGGCTCCCTCCCAGACTAAGGACATCAGCCCTCAGCCGTCTCAGAGATGGCGCATTCCATAAGATGCCTTGGTGCGGTGGCAAGTGGAGTAATAAGGTTGGGTTTGATGTCAGCTTTGTGTTGACAGCTGACATCAAACTCAGCGTTAAGTAATGGAGAGGTGCCTATAAAACGCTCCCATTACTAATCCCATAGTCATATTTTAAAAATACACAGAATAAAGTCCTTTTAATTGAAAAAAAGACACAGACTCCTTTTATTTTAAATAAATATTTCCCATCCCTCTTTTTCCCATTTATTACTGTAAAATCCAAAATAATAAACCACCATGTTCCTTACCTGTCCGACGACAATCTATTAGTTCCAGGAAGAACTCCAGCTCTGCTGCATCTGGCTTTTTTGCTGAGTGGTGGCATGATGCGACCACTCAACAAGCCAGCCAGAACACACTGAGATGGGAGCGTGAGAACGCTCCTGCAGTGTGTTGCATTGACGTGAGAAAGATCATCGGAGTTCATAGCTTATGAACCCCAGTCACCTCAGTGCTCGCTGCGCAAGAACTTTCTTGCGATGTCTGCTTTCTGGAATGGCTGATGTTTGTAGTCTGGGAGGTTGCCTATGTCTATGGCTCCTTCCTAGCCTATTAATATCAGCTCGCAACTTTCTGCCTATCCTTTGCTGGTTATTAATTACAGGGGGACTCTATGTAATTTTTTTTGGGGGGGCCCATTCTATAACCATTAAAGGCTAAGTAGACAGCTGTGAGCTCATATTAATAGCCTGGGAAGTTCCATGTTTATTACACCCTTCCCAGGCTACAAACATCAGCCTCTAGCTGTCAACTTTCCCTCAGCTGGTTTTTAAAAAAATCGGCGAACCACATGCCATTTTTTTTTAAAAGTCTTTAAATATGACCTAAATACATGTACAGTAAGCTGCACTAACTATATATCTCAATTCTTACTATCTCTGTATCTAAACTTGTTTTATTCGTTACTAAACTAGCTTGAAATGACAGAGAATTTCTATATGTAAAAGCTGATGTTAAAAATGCATTTTGTACAGATTGCATGGTAGGTGAGAAAAATCGCATTATACTCTCATGACACTCGTGCGACTTTTTGGGACCAACATCGGACTCATTTGTTAAAACGCTGATGAGTGTGAACCCTAATGGTACTGCCACACTACACGATCCCTCTAACGATCTCGTTAGCGTCGCATACTAATGAGATCGCTAGCGGGATAGTTTACAATATCGCTAGTATCGGCCACATTTAGCGATGTCGTTAAGGACGCTATCGCGGTTAGCGATCTCCTTAACGACTTTAGCGGTACAAAAGTACCGCTAAATCGCTAAAAAAGGTGCCACACTCAGCGATATATACTTACCCAGCGGGACGCCGACGATCAGAATAGGGTCCGGAACGATCAGGACGACGGACGAGATCACAGCAGGGGCCACGTCGTTGCTGCATGCCACACACAACAACATCGCTAACGGGATCGCTAAATAGTGACGTTTTTTAGCGATCCCGTTAGCGATGTTGTTTAGTGTGGCATACCCTTAAGCTTGATAAAGGGTATGGAGGGGACGTCATGAGCACCATTTTCACACCGAAACAGAAATAGCGGCAATGAACCCAATTAAATCTGAGATCACATCCCCATTAACAGAAAGGTCACGGTTTCCATACAGATTATTTCATCATCCATTTGTGTAGGTTCCTTATTTATGTCCTGCTTTAGATTTGAGCAGGTTATGCTTATATATACAGATTTATTTTGCATTGTTTTTCCTGCTTTCGCATGGCTCCTCCATGAAAGTACTGGAATTTACAGTATTTCACTTTCGATAAGAGATAATGGAGAGGATCTGCTTTGCACAGAAATGCCGTGGAGATCTGCCAAAGAGCACTTGTTTAATTATCACAGGAAGTCCCGATCATCTCCTCTATTGTCCGCACAATTATTTAAGCCACATTAACTCATCATTAGTGTGACGCTAGGTAGTGTGGAAATAGCTACGTGTACCGTGTAATCATGGTCAGCCACAAGAATTGGTGATTGTTAAATCATTTATAAAAATATATATATATAGCAGGACGCTCCCAGTATCTGCTCTTGTTGGAAAGGGCCGCCTTGTGCAGCTTCTTAGCTTACCTAGGACTTTTCTGTGAAATGCACTTACAGGTTACACTGTTTTTTTTCCTTCTGGGGGGTGGGGGACAAATTATTATCCCTGTGATGTGCATTACAGAAAGGGAATTCATCCTTTTGGAGATGAAACATAATCATTGGATCAGCTCTGCAGCTTTGTCTTTTATTTCCTCACCATTTACGAGATCTTTGTTTGTAGTGAAAGTAAACATTCTTGTTTGCATCCAGAGGCTGATAACCTGTCCTGATCATGTCCTCATCGCTCAGTTGCAGGATTTGTTACAGGGGTAGGCTCACATGTGGCAGGTTTGTGACCATCTGCACAGGCTGTAGAAATTGCCACATTCACATTTGTGTAACAACACTGCAGCTGTGCGGAGCCTTCAGTGCCATGTGAATGTTTTTCTGTATTTTACCGCTGACAGTGTATGAGGTTTGTTATATCGGATGAGATCAGCACCTCACAGCCGTAGACTTTGTGGCCATTCTCCATTATTTCAGTCCATCATATGTGGATGTGGGTTTGAGTATGCAGTCACCTCATCTGCTGTTATTCTGTATTTTGCATCAGAAGATAGAATTTTGCGTGACAGTGCAGCCAGACATTGCCTCTGACCTCCTATTGTCTGCTGCACCAGGCTCTCCAGGCTGAGCTAACATGATAAGATGGGGAGCGTTGAGCACAGGAAGCTGGGCATGTTGGGCCTTCTACCTCAGGTCAGTGTGTGTAACGTCATCTGTGGGTGGTTATTAGAAAATGTAATACTATCCAAAGCAGGATGAAAATGTACAACTTCATCTCCTGAAGACATTATTCTCTGAGTATTTGCTTGTCAGAATTAAAGGGTTATTCCCAGGATAGTAATTTATCCCCCATCATTAAGATGTTGAACTACTTATTGATCACTGGAGTTTTGACTGTTAGGAGCACTTGAAATAAAGCTCTGCATCCCCATCCTGTATGGAAATAAAGTGGACCAGCTCAACCTCCACACATTAATTGTCTGTGGGATTTCTGCAGAAAGTAAAGTGCAGTTCTCCGCTATTTCTGGCAGTCCTATAGACCGTGTATGGAGCAGAGGTTGAGCATGGCCACTATACACTCTATTTAGGATAAGGCTGCAGAACCTAATTCCTGGGATCCAGAACCCCATTCTAAGGAGTGCTGGTGATCTCCTCAGTTGCATCCTCCACTATCTGTTAGCTATAAATTGCCATTGTAGTAATAACCTTTTAATGTTGTCTTCTCAATCAGTTCTATAGTCGCATGCACAATATGTCTGATGTCAAAGCTTGTGCCCCAGATGCTAATACAGGCCCTGCTGAGCCGTCTGTATGTATCAGTGTGGCCACTAGGAATCAATGAGCAGGAATTGGATTCATTATCTGTGACCAAAATATACAACTGTGAATGGTCAGGGTTTCAATGCTCATTTATGTCCATGTGCTCAATCATTACAGAGCGGTACATCAGTGTTCTGAGCCATGGATGATATACAGCGGGTGAAATAAGTACTGAACACGTTATCAATTTTCTAAGTAAATATATTTTTTAAAGGTACTATTGACATGAAATTCTCACCAGATGTCAGTAACAACACATCCAATCCACACAGGCAAAGGAATCAAACCATAGATGTCCATAAATTAAGTTATGTGTAGTAATGAAAAATGACACAGTGAAAAAGTATTGAACACATGAAGAACAGAGTTGCAAAAAGCCATGGAAAGTTCTGACACCAGATGAAATCTATCAGTAATTAGGAAGCAATCCTGCCACTTAGTAAAAAAAAATATCAGCTGCTTCAACTGATGGTCTAGAAAAAGGTGTCTCATTACCAAGGTGCCACACAAGAAACATCTCATGAAGGGTAAAACCAGTGAGTTGCCTCAAGACCTTCATAACCTCATAGTTGCAAAACTTACTGATGACATTGGTTACAGAACAATTTATAAACTACTCGTGGTTCCAGTGAGAAATGTTGGGGCCATATTTTGGAAGTGGAAAGAACATAATTTCACCATAAACCGGCCACGACCAGGTGCTCCACGCAAGGTTTCAGACAGAGGAGTGAAAAGAATTATCAGAAGAGTTGTCCAAAAGCCAAGGACTCCCTGTGGAGAGCAACAGCAAGACCTGGAATCAGCAGGTACAATGGGTTTAAAGAAAACTATAAGTAATGTACTCAACCTCCATGGCCTGTATGCACGTTCACCACGCAAGACTCCATTGCTGAACAAAAAGCATGTTCAAACGCTTTTAAAGTTAACTCAACAACATTTAGATGAGTCTGTGAAATACTGGGAGACTATAGTCTGATCAGATAAGACCAAAATTAAACTCTTTAGATGCCATAATACACACCAAGTTTGGAGGCCATAAGGCACTGTATATTACCCCAAAAATCCTATACCAACAGAAAAGTTTGGAGGTGGGAACATCATGATGTGGATCTGTTTTTGAGCATACGCCACTGGCAAACGTCATATAATTGAAGCAAGAATGAATGGATAAAGGTACCGAGACATTCTTGAAAAAAAATCTGCTGCAATCTACCATGATGATGAAGGTGAAATGAGGGTGGAGATTTCAGCAAGACAATGATCCCAAACACACAGCCAATTAAACTCTCAATTGGTTTCAGAGAAAGAAAGTAAAGCTGCTACAATGAGCCACTCACCAGACCTGAATTCAATAGCAAATGTATGGTAGGAACTGAAGCTCAAGAGTCCATAGAAGGAGCCCACAGGACCTTCAGGATGTGAAGAGTGTTTATGTGGAAGAATGGGCCAAAATCACACCAGAGCAATGCATGCGACTAGTTTCTCCATACAGGAGGAGTCTTGAAACGGTCATCACCAACTAAGGCTTTTGTACAAAGTATTAAATACATTTCAGTAAGCGTGTTCAATACTTTTTCCCTGTTCCCTGTGCCATTTCACATTATTACACATAACATAATTTATGGACATCTATGGTTTGATTTCTTTGCTTGTGTGAATTCGATGTGTTACTGACATCTGGTGAGAATTTCATGTCCGTGGCACCTTAACAAATATATTTACTTTCAAAATTGATGATGTGTTCAATTCTTATTTCAGCTGCTTTATGACTCCCCACTTCACCAGTCACCAGTAGTGTACCAGGAAATCGTTCATAACGTGTGTCTGTTCATGAATTCCCTGCTCTGAGGACCAGGCTCCATTCCCGGATTCGCCTGCTGATCCATGTTTCCATGTTGTACTGATCTGATAAGGAAGTGTTACTGGATCCCACTTACTGGGATAAGCAGAGACCTACAGTCTCGGATATACAGTATCTCTCGCTGTCAGATTCCTAATGTGTTGGATAAATCTGTCCTGGGCTTCTCTTTGATGCATCATTGGTTGCTGATAACAGTGAAAAATCATATGGCGACCACAAATCCTTGTTGAGTTAATCACAATTACTTGACATGAGGCTGAGGCTTGGACGCAGGATACTGATATCACAGGAATGCCCCATAATTCACCAGCACCAATAATGAAGGGCACAAGTGAATGCAATGAGCTGAGCTGCCACCACTTCGGCTGCCTGCCGTCTCATCCCATCCAGTAAATGCCTGGATTAAAGTGACATTGACCCTTTGTTTGTATATTAAGGAATTGCACTATTAGTAATTCCCCTGTGTACTTCCATTACTAATCATGTAATTTTACATTGTGAAAGAGAAGTAGCTATAAGGGGATTAAATACTTTGAGACGCCCCGTGCTGCAGTCAGCAGAAAATAGAGGGCGCTATACCATTGCCAGCTATGTATTTCTCCAACCTGTTTTTATATTGTATGTCTCCTCTCTAAGATGGCGAGATGCTCCATAGAGACCTTTGTTCTTGGAGATTACCGGGAACCCCGGAATTAGTTTGTCGCTAAGACTTAAAGGAAGGGGAAAGCAATTATGTTGCTCCTCAAGTGACTTGAATGGTATTTTCATCTGGCAGCGTCCATTATTATTTGGGTGAGAAGATAAACGTGGCACTCTAAGCTTTACAATGGAGCAAGCAGCACTCAGGCCTTTACACCTCCAGGCTTTATCCAAGGTTTGTACTCGCCAATTCAGTAAAGCATCTGTCTCCCTCATATCTTCATCATTGATTTTCTAACTGCAAGTCTTCTCATGGTCAGGTTATTTATGTTGTGCTGGGGTCAGGGCAACTGAACAGTTTAACCTGTATGTGTGACCTATTCTTTTGCTGATTGGTCTCTCATGTAAAAAGCTGGCAGGTGTATCTATCTATTCCCTGAAATACTGCCCAGAGCCGAGTCATACACTGCTCAAAAAAATAAAGGGAACACTTAAACAACAGA
>VIAB01014335.1:35560-48649 GCA_009801035.1 Oophaga pumilio | reverse complement strand
TGACACATACCTCCCATTAATTATGTGGCCATTAGTCACGCTACAAAACATACTGTACATGCTGTATAGAGAATAGATCGCTCCTATTAATAATACATTCCTATTCATAAACTGATTGCTAATACCAATTTCAAGCAACTCCTTTACTCTCTCTGTATATATATGCACAGTATATATATATATATATATAGTGTGTATAGCTAATGGTGCTTATAATGTTTTTGTTGCTCTTCTCTTTTCTAAAGGCGGAGGTGAATGGTCCAACGAACCCATTTATTAGTACAAATAGTACAAATGCTAAGACTGCAGCACCTGAGACCCTGGCCTTTTTTCAGCATGCGGGATACAGATTTGCTAGTGCACTTTCCCAGCAGTTTCTACCACCTGCGGTGTCGTATGTCCCTTCACCAAGAAAACCCTTTCAGAGACAGGTGCCTAGAAAAGTTCCTGATACAAGAGAACACAGCGTGAAGAAGAAAACATCACGGCTCTCTTTAAGGTACAGGGCTGATTTCATTTTTTCTTAGGAAAATACTTTAGTACAATATGTGTAAATGCGATAAATAACTCCATAAATATGTTTCCTATAATAGAATGGTGGTGTTCTCATTACGTGAGTATGTCCTTGACTCACGATATGCATTCTTCTCACAGTACAGTAAATATTTCTTATACAGTAGGCATTTATTTTACACTAATGAGCTTCAAACATAATACTGTTTACAGATCAAGTGTTCTTCAAATTTACTGTATTTGCACTTGAGAAATGGAATGATACACAGTACTATCAAGTTATTTAGTACTTATATGTGTTCATATGTTTTTAATACAAGCCTTTTACTTAAAAAAATGTTTATCTGTAGGCTTACAACATCCTTTTAAGGTTTTATTCTGGTTTGCACTCTGTATTACCTGCATGTTTGGGGGGTGGACATCTGGTCCAAGAGAGAACACAGACCTTGCATCAATTTCTAATAGCTCTCAATAATTGCATCTTTCTATGTCCCTGAAGTTATTAAAGTCTTACAGAAGGTGCTGGGGTTCGCTCTATGAACCATATGTAAAAATATAGAGCCCATTCATCTCATATAAGGAGCAGGCCCAGGTGGAAATGTAAAACTATATACATTTTTCCATTCGGGGTTCTGCCAGGATGAGAAAAAGGTAATGAAGAACCACTATGACCAGACACATCATCTTGATAACTTGTCACAGTAGAATATCTCACTTAAAAGAATCATCAATGTTAGTGTTGGAAGGGGACCTCCAGGGTCATAGTGTCCAACCAGCTGTTCAATGCAGAATTCACTAAACCATCTCAGACAGATGTCTGTCCAGCCTCTGTTTGAAGACTTCCATTGAAGGAGAATTAATCACCTCTTGTGGCAACCTGTTCCACTCATTGATCACCCTCACTGTGAAGATGTGCAGATACAGAAGAACATACTTTCCAATTTTTATAGACAGGGAGAAGGACATGTATTGTGGAATGTATACAGAAATTGTGCAACTGCTAAAACCACTTGGTGGTTTCACCCACTAACCTACCCCTATTATGGTCTCTATAGGCTATGATGTCCCTCAGAATGCCATCCATATAGAGTATGACACCAACACATTAATTTGCTCTCACATTTCCACTCACAAGCACAGTATGATGATCTTTATTGAGCACGGTAAAGTATGAAGTCCCAAAATTGTATGATGTCTCTATAGTATCCCCACACAGTTTGTTCCCACAGTGAGCTCTTTCACAATTTGATGTCACCAGTCACCAACCACAAAGTATTATTCCTAATTGCCCCGTCCAACAGTGTGAAGGTCCCCACTTTCCCCACAAACAGTCTGATGGCCCAACAGTCCCCTTATATGCTGTATGATGGCACCGCAATCCCCCTGTATACAGTATGATGGCCCCACAGTCCCTTATATGCAGTATGATGGCCTCACAGCCCTTCTATAAGCAGTTTGATGGACCCATGGCCCTCCCATACACACTATGATGACTTAAGGGCCCCTATAATACACTGCAATGGTCCCACAGTACCCCTAAACAGAGTACAATAGCGCCAAATCTCCCCTACTTCAGTATAATGGCCCCACAGCCCCTATATGCAGTATGATGGCCTCACAGCCCCTCTATATGCAGTTTGATAGACCCATGGCCCTTCCATACACACTATGACAGCTCCAAAACCCCTATATGAAGTATGATTGCCCCATAGTATCCATATACGCAGTATTATGGTCCAGCAGCCCCCTATACAAAGTGTAATAGCCACACAGCTACTATATGCTGTATGATTGTACCACAGGCCCCCATATGCAATATGATAGCTACATGTCCCCTCTATAAACAATGTAATGGCTCCGTGGCCTCCCTATACCTAGTATGCTCACCTCACAGCTTCCTTATATGCAGTATTATGACCCCACATCATCATATTTGCAGTATGGTGGCTCCATAGACTCCCTATACATAGTATGATGGCTTCATATCCCTCCATTGTGCATTATGATGGCCCCACAGCTCCCCTATATGCAGTATATGAACCATAGCATCCTTGTACACAGTATGATGACTCCACATCCTCTCTATATGCACTATGATAGCCCAATAGCCCCTTATGCATTATGATAGCCCAACAGCCTCCCTTTACGCAGTATTATAGCACCATAGCCCCCTCTACGGAGTATGATAGACTCTATACAAAGTATAAGAGCCGCATAGCCCACTATATAAAGTGTAAAAGCATTACAGCTACCCTGCATACTGTGTGATGGACACATATCTCGCCTATGCTCAAGTGTTCCTGGCCCCTGTAGAGGAGTATATCAATGTAGAGATTATATTCTTGGCTGGGTGTAAAGACTCCTAAACAGGACAGGTTCTGAATTATACCTGACACTTAAGACTGACAATGCATTTGGAGTTGCAGATAAATAAATGGTCCCTTCAGAACATCTTCTCTCGAGTTGTCATATAAATATGTTGCTGCATCAATCTGTAGAAATATGACTATAATTGTCTTGCTGCACAGGACAATGGCCATTAGTGAAGAGTAATACCACTGGTACATAAAAACAGCAGGCAGGCACTAGGAGCATGTATGACAGTGAAAGTATAGAATTAATGACAGATCTATTTGCTGACCCTGTTATAGTAAAGTAATGTGGCTGTCACTAACATGTACAGTATCAGCATTCAGCATCTCACAGTTCATGTCAATAGTGTTCTGAACATGTGTTACACTTCAAAAAAATCATTTCACTGTGATATGGCAGAAGTCTTGATGATCTGTGGGATTTCAGGATATGAAGACTTGCTATTGAGTCTAGTATACACGTACACACTCCCGCATGTATTTGTTGTGGTTAACTCTGTTATTCTTTCTTCATGGGCAATAGCTTGCAGTTTACTAATATTCTTCAGCTGTTGGAGAGTGAGCCAAAAAGCTAAGAGAAGAGATCATTGCCTTCTTCTTACAAGGAAAATTATACAAAAGATCGCAAACGCATTGAAAGTTCCCAGCATAGTTTGCAACTTCAAAATTAATGGCACACTAGCTACACTACCTGGACATGGCAAAAAGGGGAAACTGTCAACGACTGCCAGCAGATTTCTGTAGAGGCAGGTGGTCAAAACCTTTGGTTGATTGCAAAATATCTGTATCGCATTTTGGTGGATTTGGTGGAAGCAGGCACTGACGTTTCAGTTTGCTCTGTAGGGTTTTCAATGATCCCCCATAAGTCCTCCAAAGGTTGGTTTCACAAGAAGTCCTGGAGATTCTTGCGTGAATATAAGTGACTCATTGGCCATTGTCAATGAAAAATGGGCTATGATTCCTCACGTACACTACTAGAAACTGTTGTTTGGTTATGCATCACATTTAAAGCAGTTTACAGTGGGTACGTATTCAGACCTTTTTAACTCTTTCACTCCTTGTTTCATTGCAGCCATTTGGTAAATGCAAAAAAGTTCATTTTTTCTCATTAATGTATACTGTGCATCCCATTTTGACTGAAAAAAACAGAAATGTAGCATTTTTTTAATTAAAAAAGAGAAACTGAAATATCACATGGTCATAAGTATTCAGACCCATTGCCCAGTATTGAGTAGAAGCACCCTTTTGAGCTAATACAGCCATGTGTCTTCTTGGGAATGATGCACCAAGTATTTCACACCTGATTTGGGGATCCTCTGCCATTCTTCCTTGCAGAAACTCTCCAGTTCCGTCGGGTTGGATGGTGAACGTTGGTGAACAGCCATTTTCAGGTCTCTCCAGAAATGCTCAATTGGGTTTAGGTCAGGGCTCTGGTTGGGCCAGTCAAGAATGGTCACAGAGTTATTCTGAAGCCACTCCTTTGTTATTTTTACTGTGTGCTTAGGGTCATTGTCTTGTTGGAAGGTGAACCTTCGGCCAAGTCTGAGGTCCAGAGTACTCTGGAAGAGGATTTCATCCAGGATATCTCTGTACTTGGCCGCATTCATGTTTCCTTCAATTGCAACCTGTCCCTGCAGCTGAAAAACACCCCCATAGCATGATGCTGCCACCACCATGTTTCACTGTGGGGATTGTATTAGGCAGGGTGGTGAGCAGTGCCTGGATTTCTCCACATATACTGCTTAGAATTATCACCAAAAAGTTCTATCTTCGTCTCATCTAACCAGAGAATCTTATTTCTCATAGTCTGGGAGTCCTTCATGTGTTTTTTAGCAAACTCTATGCAGGCTTTCATATGTCTTGCACTGAGGAGAGGCTTATGTCGGGCCACTCTGCCATAAAGGCCCCACTGTTGGAGGGCTGTAGTGATAGTTGACTTTGTGGAACGTTCTCCCATCTCCCTACTGCATCTGTGGAGTTCAGCCACAGTGATCCTGGGGTTCTTCTTTACCTCTCTCACCAAGGCTCTTCTCCCACGATTGCTTAGTTTGGCTGGACGGCCCGGTTTGGGAAAACTTCTGGTGGTCCCAAACTTTTTCCATTTAAGGATTATGGAGGCCACTGTGCTCTTAGGAACCTTGAGTACTGCAGAAATTCTTTTGTATCCTTGGCCAGATATGTGCCTTGCCACAATTCTGTTTCTGAGCTCCTTGGCCAGTTCCTTTGACCTCATGATTCTCATTTAGTCTGACATGCACTGTGAGCTGTGAGGTCTTATATAGACAGGTGTGTGCCTTTACAAATCAAGTCCTATCAGTTTAATTAAACACAGCTGAAGGAGTAGAATCATCTCAAGGAGGATCACAAAGAAATGGATAGCATGTGACTTAAATATGAGTGTCTGAGCAAAGGATCTAAATACTTATGACCATGTGATATTTCAGTTTTTCTTTTTCAATAAATTTGCAAAATTTTCTACATTTCTGTTTTTTTCAATCAAGATGGGGTGCAGAATGTACATTAATGAGAAAAAAAAAACTTTTTTGAATTTACCAAATGGCTGCAATGAAACAAAGAGTGAAAAATTTAAAGGGGTCTGAATACTTTCTGTACCCACTGTATACTGAACTCCCTATAGTAGCTATTTCCCTTGCACTTATATCTAAGACTATAATATATTATTGCATATTTATTTTTAATTGTCTGTTATGCATATGTTGGTTTAATTTCATATTTATAGGTTGATGTGATTTGATAATCTGTAGCTTAATTACCAATGCCGGCACACTATGTATATTTTCTCATTCAAAATTGTTATTGTTTATGTAACACACAACAAAAACAATCATAACAACAGATTCCTACGACAACACCATACAGTATGACATATTAGCTACTGAAATAGAGAATTGTTTAGTTACATAAAAACAAACAACTCCACATGGTATCAACAGTAGTTTGCAAAAGACAATTGACAACCTGTTAAACTAAATAACAATAAGAAGAGAAAAGAGAAGAAATGTTTATAGGGACCATGAGGACAAATCACTAAGGCAGTCGGAGCATGTACTATGATACCGGCATATCAAATATCGTAGAAGGATTAGGGAGAAATTATCTTAGCATATTTTCACATATTGGTGAGGATAAGAAGGATTCCCAATGAAACCATTTTGTAGCCACTTAGCTGCCTCTTGCGAATGGGCTATCAGCGATTCCATCCGGTGAACTCTAGCCACCTCCTCAAACCATTCCTCTAGCGAAGACAGGTCTAAAGACTTCCATTGTCGTGGAATTACCACCTTAGTGGCCTGAAGAAGGTGCATCAATAATGAAGTCTTGAAAGCATTCTTAGGCATGGAAAACATAAATAGTAGAATTGCTTCTGGGATTTTAGGGATTGACATCCCCGTCATTTCTTTAATCTCTTTAAGAACACCCTCCCAGAAGGCCACCAAGGCCGAGCATGCCCACCATATATGCAACATTGAACCCACATGAGCCCCACATCGCCATCACAAATTGGACACTCCCAGGAACCATTTATGTAAGACCGAAGGAACACGATAACATCTAGATTCTATTTTATCACTAGTTTCCTGAGCTTTAGTGGCTATATTAGATTTATGAGAGAGATCGAAATATTTATACCATTGTTCTCTTGTAAAGGTTTGATGGAGCTCCTTTTCCCATGCCTTACAAAAGGGGGGGTCACTATCCAATAGAAGCTTATAGATATCGGAGAGTGCGTGTACAGGGTTAATGGGAGCCATACATAGGGATTCAAATGAAGAAAGGGGACGCACCCATTCTAAATGATTGGAAAATGTAGAAAAAAATGCCCTAGTTGAATATATTCAACAGAATATCTTGCTTTCTGTGGATGATCACCTAGAATAGCTGAGAGGGAAAGCAATACACCCTCAGAGGCCACATGATGAAGACGCAAGGGGTTTTTCTTGAAGCTACCCAGAAAAAGGGTTGAGGAGACATGGTTGGGAATTTTGGGTTATTTGTTATTGTGGAGAAAATGGTTCTAATGGGTTAATTAGAATTCCCTTTATACTGGGAATGTGGAAAGTTTTGAGTGTTTGCCTGAGACTAAATTGAATAGAGATGTTATTTCGGGACAAAATAGGCCAAGTTCATGGTAGAGTGGAAACTGATGTATGACAAGACTCATAGGCCACATGTACCCACAGTTTAGATTCTCTGCAGTGCAGAATATCTAAGGTTCTTGCATGGGTGGACGCAAGATGGTATTTTCGGCAGTCTGGCAAAACTATACCCCCAAATCCTTTGGAAGCACCAAACAGTACTACGAATTCTTGGGCATCCTGCCGACCAAACAAATTGGTTGAATTTACGTTGGACCCTCATCCAGAAGGAGGATGGGATATATAGTTGTGCTCAAAAGTTTACATACCTTGGCAGAATTTTTGCTTTCTTGGCCTTTTTTCAGAGAATATGAATGATAACACCAAAACTTTTTCTCCACTCATGGTTAGTGGTTGGGTGAAGCCATTTATTGTTAAACTACTGTGTTTTCTCTTTTTAAATCATAATGGCAACCCAAAACATCCAATTGACCCTCCCTGATCAAAAGTTCATATACCGTGGTGATTTTGGCCTGATAGCATGCACAGAAGTTGACATAAATAGGTTTGAATGGAAATCAGAGTCTCATCGTCTGGAAAATGCTTGCCCTTCCAAAATAACTTAATTGATGGAAAGAGGTGGACATCGGATGGTGCGAGGTCAGGTGAATAAATGCGATACGGTAAAATTTGAAAGCCACAGAAGCATGCTTCCATTTGGGCAACATGCGAGTTGTGAACTGGTGCATTGTCTTGCAGAATGCAGACACATTTGATGAGCATGCCACGTCTCTTGGTTTTGATGGCGTCTCGCAATTTCTGCAGCAGTGAAGTATAGTATGCCCCAGTGATCATGGTACCCTTTGCTAGGAAATCCATCAATACTACTCCGTGCTGGTTCCAAAATACTGTGAGCATGACCTTGCCTGCCAAGGGTTGGGCACGTGCCTTCTTTGGAGGCGGTGAGTCATGATGCTTCCACTGCATTGACTGGACTTTAGTCTCAGGATCATAGAGATGGACCCAGCTTTCATCCTTTGTGATCAGTCTGTTGAAAAAGTCCTCCTGGTTTCCATGGCACATCGTCAATAGAGTCTGAAAGCATTCGACTCGTTCCTTCTTCTGGAAAGCTGTGAGCAACCGGGGAACCCAGTGAAGGTGGTCTTGGATGATTTTTTCCACGGGACCCACACTAATCTTGACATGTTGGACTAGGTGGTGAATTGCGACCTCCACTTGCTGGATGGTGTGTTCATCAATAGCAGAGTGGGGTCGCCCTAGAATTGGAGCTGTTTGCACCAAAGATCGACCACATTTGAATTAACGATGCCAGTTATTGACTTCATCATATGATGAGGAATCACCACCATAAACCTCTTTCATCTCATCGAACGTCTACTTTGGTGTATGGCCTTTCAAGTAAAGGAACTTGATGACTTCTCTGTATTCCACTGGGTCCATTATCAAACCTCACACCACTTCAGCACCTGTAAAATCAAGGTGGTTATCAGTTCTGAGTAGCTAATTGGCACGTAACCTATAGAGATTTATATCATTACACATGTGCAGTTTCGCAGTCCTGTGATAAATAGTGATAAATAGAAGTGGATCAGGGGAAATCTTAAATGAACGCCACTTATAGCTACTCCTGAAGTATTTTGCTTCAAACATTGATAATAATAATAGCAATCGGCGATTTAAACCTAACGGTTATAAACATGGTATGGGCACCATACGTCCAATTAAAACCTCCAGAGTTCAAAGGCTCCTTGGAAATGAAAAGAAAAGAAAGGGGATCTTGTATGTTATTTTACCATGGGCGATTCAAAGTCAAGTAGCGTATTTTTTGAATCCTGATACCCAGAAGGAGGATGGCCACCAGCTGCCAGGCGACCTGTTGCAGGAGGTAGGCCTGGACGAAATGAAGAATTGGATGAATGTGTGGAAAGGCTACTAGGTGTTCCTTCTTTGCCTCCAGGGCCAGCTGAATTAAATTCTAAAGTAGGCCAGTAGACAAATTCAAGCTAGATAGAAATGTCAGTACATCTTCATGTGAGCGTAAAAAAATGACTTTGAAACTCTTTGGACAGACAGAGAGAGGGGCAAACCCCATCAAAAGGGAATTTCCATTTTCCACAGGATACCCAGCAACGGTTTAAGAGCTGAGTGTTGTGCCAGGGTAAGGCGCGAGAGATCAGGCATAATTCTGATAGATTTGTTTTGGTATGTAAGATTGGCCTTCCTCCTTTCAGCCTGAAGAATGGATTCTTTAATGGCATAGAAGTGGACATGACAAATTATGTCCCTGGGGCGAGATTCATCTGGGTTTGGGGAGCTCAGTGCTCTGTGCGCTCTGTTGATTTCTATTGGGGTCCCTGAAGGACGTCTGAGGAGGTTGTTGAAAACAGATAAAAGTTCAAATGGTATATCTTTAGTACTGATTTACTCTTTTAATCCTCTGATGCGGAGATTATTTATCCCGTTTCTGTTTTATAAATCATTGAGGTTTTGTTGAAGTGAGTATAATTCTAGGGACTGCTTGTGCACAGTGTCCTGTAAGACCTGTAAAGCTGACACATTTTCCTCTTGAGTTTGGGTTATTACATCAACTCTAGAATTAAGAAATAAGAGATCTTACCTAAATTATGCAAACTGCTGTTTACACTCCGCCACCACCTGAAAGGTCAGGGCTGCAACGTTACTTATAGTTGGGATTGCCTGGAGAAGAGCCCGTAAATCTGTTAAGGACACAGGCCTGTCATCATCACCATAGGTGTATTTAAGGGGTAGCGGCCTTTCTGTATGAGACTCATTTTGTATTGTGGAGTTGCAGAGATTAAGCTTGCAGAAGACTGATGTTCCGCCCACTGTAGCCATAGTTATAGAGGGTTGAGTGTGTTCTTGAATTGGTAAGATGTCCATGGCATTTAAAGGAATAGTAACCACATCGTTTCAAGTATTTCAGGACCACCTCAGGTCTTTCTGCTGAATGTAATGATATGTCCCCCATGACAAGCCCGTGGATCATCTTGATGGGGAAACAGGACAAGTCTCATCCAGGGCCTGTGTCCATTGCTGCACTCCCCTTTCTCTTGAGGTGAGCAAGCTTGATCCCTCAGTAGATATATTAGATGAAGTTGTGGGGATGGGAGCATGAGAAGACTCCTGGTGTAGGGTGTTTTGGACTCAGTTAGATATTTCACCCAGCATAGAAGTGGGGGTCCCCAACGACTTTGTATTCCCCTGATATTGCTGGCCCAGAGTTATATGATTAAGGGAATCAATCCTCTGCTCACCCCACATCCCAGTTTGCTCCATGTCCTCCTCATTATGTGATCCAGCGCTCTCATTAAGCGTGTCAGAGAGGGGCACAGCAGGCAGCCAGTGGCTCCGACTCACTGCCGTCTCCTGCATTCTGTACTGTATGTGACACCCTGCAGCACTGCTGCTGTGGCCATCTTGCAATGGCACCGTTTCTTCCAGGTTCTGCTCAGCGGGGACTTCCGAGACCTCCCTGCCGCATGCAGGATCTCGGCAGAGACCCTCCTCTCTCCTTCCAGTTACCTGGTGCTCTGAAGACTCATCCCCAGGCTCCAGTGCAGAAACTGCACCCTGTGTGTGAGCACCTCCTGACTCCCTCTGTTCCAAGGGGGATGGTGGAGACGGTGCCTGATCCGGTCTCTGTCCCATGGTGAGGAAAGGCTCAATATTGCCCTGGGGGATGCAGAACGGTTGGAGGACCGGGTACTTGTCTTTTTAGCCCCTGATTTGCCCATGCTGAGGTACTGGTACCGATTTGCTAGGTGGATGGTGGTTAGGAGCAGCAGTAAGCACATCTTCACACAGCCATGTCCGGCCATGCCCCCCCTATTATGTATATTTTTGGTGCATTGAGCTTGCTTGCTTCTCTATTGAGTCTGTTCAATGTTTTTTTGACTTTGTGGAGATCCATCTATTACGCTTTCTGTCTTGTATGAAACTATTATTTTTTTAGCTATTTGTATTGTATATATTTAATAAACTTTTATATATTCATTTACTACTTAGATCAGTTGTACTCCCTCTATATTGATGTAGGTGCATATACTCTTACTTAGGAAGTAATCAATAATTACTTTTTTTTCTTCTTTTTGTAAGTATTAGAGATACCATACTTATTATGCAGGGTTGAATAATTCTGAGACTGCTGTAGTCATTAACTCCTTCCTGAGATGTGCCATACTACTACATCGTATGTTGGGTCCCTGTCTTTGATGAAAGCATAAACTACAAATCACACTACTAAAAACAACCTTCATACAGCTATGTCAATGGAAACGTAAAAGGTTATGGCTCTTGGAAGGGGGGTTGGTGAACCAAAGCTCAGGATGAATAAATTGCCTGGTTGGCAAAGCTTTAAAAGTTGCATTTTGTGTTGCATTTGGAGAAACCATGTATTATATTGTGTTGACCTATTTAAATTGTTTGTTGGTTTACTGCAGACAGCAGAAGTTTATACATTTTTCCAATAAACCTTATTTGCAATGGGGGTGGAATAATTTTTGTTTGCAATTGTAGGTTTTAACCATAGTATTTCAAAACTTACTGCTACATATCTTGGCACACGACTTTTGTTTTTTTATGTTCTGTGTCTGCTTTCTACGAAAATTGTCAATCTTGATGTGCCAAATTGGTGATATCAACCTTGGAATGAGTGTCACATTTACATGATGAACCTCAGCATTGCAGGACATCTTTTATTGCAGACTTTGAAATGACTGTTATCCATTTAGTCCACTATATGAACCTCTTTAAAGGGAACCTATCATCTATGTTAAATTGCTGTAATCCAGATTAAATCTTTAGCTTTCCAAAGTAATCAGCTATTACATTTTTATGCCAATGAGCGATAAGTGGAGGTGGGCTTGGACCTGCATCTACAGCTCTCTGTCTCCTTTTCAATTTTCCCCACACTCTGTCATCTTTTTCTCCCTAACTGACTGGTCACTCTTACCCGAGTGAGAGATCTCGCTCCCCTCCGGCAGTGGGTCATGCACACTCCTTATGACGCAGACGAGATCAGGGCTATGAATCTGTTCATGCGCCGCCCCTTCTGAGAATACACCCCCATGTGGAGTGACAGCGCCTGTACAAGCTGGAAAGAGGATGGAGAACTGTAAGTACCAAGCACCCTGCACTTGAAACTGATTGGCATAAAAATTGAATAGAGGATTATTTTAAATTCGTAAAAACGGATTCCAAAGAAACAAAGGTATAAATTAATTCTGGATTATAGCGACCTAACAAAGACGTGGTTTGTTTGTGACAGTAAAACCTGCGGCATGTTTCTTTTAAAGCTTATTATGTGGGGGATTTTATCTTTAACAAAGCGTAAACTAAATGTTTCTAGAAAGGTTTTGAAAAATTAAAGAAATGGCTACTGATACATAAATTAGCATTTAAGTAATTACAATCTCTACAAATAATATATTGCAGCCAGTGTACAAAGGGTATCTCATTTTCTTTTTATTACGTTCATCTTTCACTTTCTACACTTCATTAGAGAAAGTAAAATGAAAGTCTTCATTTTCCAAACATGAATTATTTAGACCTTTTTAAATATCATTGCGCCTTGAAGTTGATAGCCTCTTTATAATATGTGATAGGGGTCTACTTGGCAAAAGAGAAAGTTTCTATTGTAGAACAAAAAAAGTATACATTACTTTCTAAGCTGTCTGATAAATATTAGATTGGTGTAATATGTTTTTTATTCCTTTTAACTTAGCTCACATCTGTGTTTCATAAAGTTGCTGCACTACTCAATCAGCACTACTAGATACGTCACATGAAGGGCAACAGCATCAGTGATGGATGCCATTGATAATAATGGAGTTCCTCAGGTTCCATTTATGGTGTCTGTCATGTCATGCTATTTTGCCTGGTATTTTTGAGTGGATCTACAATGTACTGTATGTAGACTGATTTTCCAAATTCATGTTCATACCCCATTCACATCAATATCATGTATTTTACCATTTGTGCATTGCAGCGGTTAAACAAAAAAGTGGATTCACAATTTAGCAATTTATGAAAAAAATAGCAGCATACACAAATTTCTTTGGTGTGTA
>VIAB01014332.1:41869-55624 GCA_009801035.1 Oophaga pumilio | reverse complement strand
GTGGGTCCTGAGGACTGGAGTTGAGAAACACTGCTCTAGACTCTCCTTAGTCCAGGGACCAGCTGAGTATCTCGATTGTAACAAAAGCTGAGGGAAAGGGGGTTTCAATATATGAGTTGTACAATCTGGTAGGTTCTTTCGCTGGCATTATTACATCACTACAGTTCATGCTTGAAAAATCCATGGCCACCAGACAATTAGGACAGGAGTAAAAAGAGCAACAAATATGCTCTAACCACATTGGTATTTTTTTTCTGAAGCAAAAATTTCACGGCACAGAGAAGATTCCAAATTGTCTCTCCAAAAAGTATGAAGTTACAACAAAATCAATGACAGAAAACTTAGTGTCCAGCCACCAAAGCTGAGTGTAACAGTCAAAACTATACTTCAAATTGTCCAAATTCAGAAATGTCCAGCATTGCTTTGCATTAAGAACTCACAGAAAGCTAAAGTTTACTCCTTTACATGGTCTTTCAAGACTTTTCAATGAAAAAATACTTTGTCCACAGTGGAAAAAAGTCAAGAGGTTCCAGCATGCGCCGAAACAAAGTACCCAGGGACTTGAACAGTAGCAAGAAGCACTCTTGTCAGACATACCGAAATGTGAAATTTTTGTTTGACAACAGCGGTCATTTTACCATACAAGTTTATACATTGATTTCCACTTGGATAAATTCATCAGGGGGATGACTGACTTGTCTATTGTGCCACAGGTCAGTGACTCAAAATACATGCCCATGGTCATAAACCATCAGGAATAAAAATAAGTTTTGCCCCAAAAATTAAGGCTTCTCCAGAAGACATTTTTGGAAAACAAGGGATTACAGGTAATACAATTCAATGATGATGTGAATGTGGGAAGAAGTAGTTATGTTCTCAGTGTACTTTTTTATAACTTTTTTTTAACATATAATATAATGTATTACATTTTACATTGGGTGCTTGTCTTTAATGCAGACTCAGATCCTGAGCCTGTATCTTTCCTTGTAGATCATCTGCCTCTAACAGCAGTGAGTGGAGCTCAGTTCTTCACGCTGCTGTTAAGCACTTAAATGCCGCTGTCATGTCAATTCAGAAACTGAACACCTTTACTAAAGAATACTTTTCCTCAAACAAGGATCATGGGAATGGTGTTTTAAGTATCCTGGGTTGGAGAAGTTGGCTAGTGTATGCAGTGACCCTAGGTCAGAAGTGTCATCAGAGGTCTCAACCTGGAGGAAGGAGATTAGAAGATCAGGGAAGTGAGAGGACAAGAATCCAGGTCTAGGCGCAAGTCAAGTCTGAAAATGGAAAACTTTACTAAAGAGTACTTTTGCGCAAACCAGGAAATAAGGAAGGATGTCTTAAGTATTCTGGGCTGAGCTGAGCACTGTTTGGGGAAGATGGACTAGGTTATGCAGTGACCCCAAGTAAGAAGTTGCAAAAAAAGCCTCGAACAGTGGAAGGAGATTAGAAGAAGGTCAGGGCAGGCAGAGGGCAAGAATCAAGGGCAAGAAACAAGGCAGGTTGAAAACTGGAAGACTTTACTAAAGAATATTTTTGCTCAGGCAAGGAGCTTAGGAAGGACGTCCTAAGTACTCTGGGTCAGCCGAGCATTGGTTAGTGAAAGTGGGCAATTGTCCTAAGTCAGAATTGTCTTCAGAGGTCCCAACCCGAAGACGATTTCAACAGTCAGATTAAGACAACAGTATAGAAATCTCCTTTAGGCCATGATTTGGAAAGTAAATGAATTGGTAGTAGTGTTAATCACTGCACGTGCTTGTTGTAAATGGGACATAACTCACAGAAACATGTAGGCTCACAAGCTTTTAAATGTTTGAGGGCTAAATAATAATGATGACATCTAGTAAAGGATTGTAGGAAAAAGTGAGACGTTGAGTTGGATTCGCGCAGGTTTGAAGGACTTTGGCTGACCAGTGAAGACTGGCATGGTGCTTTGGTTGTCAACACATTCCACAAGGGCCAGCGAGTCACACTCAGTTTACTTCTAATCTTTTCCATCCATAAATTCCTAAGTTGAGGAGTAAACTTGTGGTAACTTCCCGGAGGCTGCCAGGCATCTGACATTCTCCTGCTAGAAAAGACACCCGAAATTGACTTAGTGTAAACAATAACATGGTTTATTGGATTAACTTGCACATTTCTACAAGATTTACAACCCAAAATAGTTAAAAGATCAGGAAAATCACCAAAAAGACAATTTATTTATTTAGACTGCCTCCTGTGTAATTCTAGAACCGCTCCGTAAGGGAGTGAGAACACGACTGAATTACAGTATATCAGTACTGTATTTTGGTTCTTTGATTACCTTGGTATGTCTTCTATGAACTAACATGTCATTGACAAAAAAGTTTTGTTTAATTGTGGGGGGTCTGGCTGTAGTATTGGCGAAGGAAGGGGGCATTTATTTTTCCCTACAGCAATTATTGTTTCTCTTTATGAATCCATGTTTTATTGAGTTGTGATAAATTAGGCTGAATATGTCGGAGAGAGAAAAAAGCCCGGAGGCAAATACCAACACTGCTAAAAGGAAAATCAGCCACAGGAGATGATGATTTGAAAGATTTTCTGCAGAGAAAGCAATGTGATGAAATAAACACTTCTGTGACTCAATAACCACTGGTATTTAAGGATAGTGAACAAGCAAAAACTTGACTTAACAAGCATAAAATCCTGACCAGTGAGCAATGGAGAGAAGTTAATTAAAAAATGATAATTTTACGATCACTTGCAGTACCACTTCTAACCACTACCGCTAGCAATTCTTTGCATAGGAAACAGTGCAACAGTGCCCCCGATCTCTAGGTAACAGTGTATTCTCAACATTAGAATACAACTTGTTAGATGATATACAATTTTTAAATTGGAGAACAGGTGCTACAAACTTTGTATGTGACCTAGGAGGAAAGTTATAGCAATGTTGATGTTCGGGAAAAGAATACTGGGTTTCTGATCTTGTGTCATATATATATACCCCCTATTGTGTTTATTCACAAGCGAAGCTCTTGGGTTACATCACAAAACAGCAGAATTCTATCCCCTCTTAAGAGTTTGTCCAGCTGTTGAAAGACGAGCGATAACAAAAGGATGGAGCCTAGAATACATTTTACGAGAGAGGGAACATGGGCCATTGGCGGTGGACATCTATTTGTTGACTAAACAAATATTTTCGACCCACATGGTTTAATCTTAGCTGTGTATGTGACTATATATAGTGAGCCAGGGAGGACTTCTTAATTACCCTTACATTTGAGATTATTTCTAGTGAATGGGTAATAACAGTGTATCTGGATTAGTAAATTGTAGTATGAACTTTGCAATTATATTATATAATTAGCAATATATAGTTAGTATATTTAGAAAAATATTTTGTTATTTTTTTGATTAGGGTGATCACAAAATGAACTGATCACAGAGTGTCTCAGATCCCTCAGTGAACAGATGTAATCTGTATTCAGTTTTTCTGCAGTGCCCCCGCAGGAAATATGAGGCATTGTATAATTATTATTATTATTTATGTACAGTACAGATCAAAAGTTTGGACACACCTTCTCATTCAAAGATTTTTCTGTATTTTCATGACTATGAAAATTGTAGAATCACACTGAAGGCATCAAAACTATGAATTAACACATGTGGAATTATACATTACACTTTACAAAAAAGTGTGAAACAACTGAAAATATGTCTTATATTCTAGGTTCTTCAAAGTAGCCACCTTTTGCTTTGATTACTGCTTTGCACGCAGAAAAGGTGAACGGATGGACTCTACATGCCTGGTTCCCACCGTGAAGCATGGAGGAGGTGGTGTGATGGTGTGGGGGTGCTTTGCTGGTGACACTGTTGGCGATTATTCAAAATTGAAGCGGTGAGCGGTCCAGCTCACCCCAAACCATCTCGATTGGGTTCAGGTCTGGTGACTGTGGAGGTCAGGTCATCTGGCATAGCACCCCAACACTCTCCTTCTTGGTCAAATAGCCCTTACACAACCTGGAGTTGTGTTTGAGGTCATTGTCCTGTTGAAAAATAAATAATGGTCCAACTAAATGCAAACCGGATCTCAATTCCAGCCAATTTTGGTTTGAAAAAGTCAAATGGCGCTCCTTCCCTTCCGAGCCCTGCCGTGCGCCCAGACAGTGGTTTTCCCCCACATATGGGGTATTGGCGTACTCAGGAGAAGATGCAAAACTACTTTATGTGTCCATTTTCTCCTTTTACCCTTGTAAAAATAAAAAAATTGTTTGTAAAAGATCATTTTTATGACTAAAAAGTTAAATGTTCATTTTTTCCTTCCACGTTGCTTCAGCTCCTGTGAAGCACCTGAAGGGTTAATAAACTTCTTGAATGTGGTTTTGATTAGCTTGAGGGGTACAGTTTTTAGAATGCTGTCACTTTTGGGTATTTTGTCAGCCATATAGACCCCTCAAACTGACTTCAAATGTGAGGTGGTCCCTAAAAAAATGGTTTTGTAAATTTTGTTGCAAAAATGAGAAATCGCTGGTCAACTTTTAACCCTTATAACTTCCTAACAAAAAAAAATTTGTTTCCAAAATTGTGCTGATGTAAAGTAAACATGTGGAAAATGTTATTTATTAACTATTTTGTGTCACATAACTCTCTGGTTTAACAGAATAAAAATTCAAAATTTGAAAATTGTGAAATTTTCAAAATTTTCACCAAAGTTCCAATTTTTTCACAAATAAACGCAAAAATTATTGACCTAAATTTACCACTAACATGAAGCCCAATATGTCATGAAAAAGCAATCTCTGAATCGCTAGGATCCATTGAAGCGTTCCTGAGTTATTACCTCATAAAGGGACACTGGTCAGAATTTGACAGGTCATTAAGGTCAAAATAGGCTGGGTCATGAAGGGTTTAATCGAGGGGTACCAACAATTTTGACCACATGTGTAAAAGACTTTATTCTGGCTGTTTATTTACCATATAACTATAGGATTAGTATTGGATAAGTGTCTTATAGACGCCTCTCCATTACTAAGCCGTGGGCTTGATGTCACCTGACAATACAAAGGTGACATCAACCCCACAAATATGAACCCACTTGCCTTTTCTGGGCGGCTGCGAGTTGCTATTTTTAGGCTGGGGGGGCCAATATCCATGGCCCCTTACCAGCCTGAGAATACCGACCCCCAGCTGTCTGCTTTAGCAAGGCTGGTTGTCAAAAATGGGGGGACCCCATGCTGTTTTTTTAAATTATTTACTTAAATAATTTAAAAAATTTAAGTGGGGACCCCTCTAACCAGACTTGCTGAAGCTGACAGCTGAGGGTAGCAGCCTGCAGCTGTCAGTTTTGCCTATCTGGTTATCAAAAATACAGGGGAACCCACGCCTTTTTTTTATTATTATCTATTTACAGCACAAGCATTGTCTGATGAATACTCCACTGTTATTAGCAACAGGAGGTGTTGGCTGATGGGAGCTGTAGTCCCATCAGCTGATACCAATGACTGGAGGTAAACTTTATACCTCCGATCACACCTGCTGTCTCACACTGTAATTTGACAGAGTGGGAACAGCTGCTGTCTGACTGGCTGTGATGAATTACCGCTAGGGATGAGCGAGTAGTGAGATATTCGGATTCGCTATACTCGTAACGACTAGGTCCTAATACTCGGGTATTTGTTACGAGTATAGCGAGTCCAATGCAAGTCAATGGGAAATGCGAGTAATGGGTGCATGATTGTTTAAATGGAGGCGGTAATCGGGAGGAGGAAGAGTATGTGGACGGAGACTATGTGTGTGCGGAGAATGTGTGCGTGTGTGTGTGCGGGGGTCAATAACAATAACAATTGTCCCACGACAATCTCCCGTGGAGAGCTGTCACATCAGCAGCTGTGACCGCTCTCCACGGGCTCCGGTGTACAGTGACCGGAGATAATGCTCCCGCTGTGGATCACTTCGCTGCCAAGGTCACCCGAGTTCATCTTTTCACTTGCGGCACAACTGCATGAGAAATTGCGATAGATAGATATATCTATAGATAGATAGATGTATCTATAGATAGATAGATGGAAGGGAGTGCTGCCTTCCTTTTTACATATATGGACTTGGGCAAGTATAGGATGATTTGCTGAGAAGGCTTTTTGCACCCTCTGTATATTTTGATTGTGCTGTTCCATTTTTTGCGTTTTAGATAGATAGCACCTGCCACCTGATGAAGATGGGTTACCGCTGAAACGAGTTGTGGGCTAAAGAAACTCTTGCATTGTCCGTGTGTTTTTAGCGCTCCCTTTGACCGTGTATTTTCTCCCTTTTCTGCTTAGCAAGTGAAAAGATGAACTCGGGTGACCTCGGTGGCGGAGTGATCCACAGCGGGAGCATTATCTCCGGTCACTGTACACCGGAGCCCCTGAAGAATGGTCACATCTGCTGATGTGACAGCTCTCCACGGGAGATTGTCGTGGGACAATCGTTATTATATTAGCTACATCGGAACAGGGAGTATACGGTTGTGTTTATTATTTTATTTTTTTTCCAGGTGATCGAGGACTTCGGGGATTAGCTGTATATGGTGAGTATGTACTCTATGTCTGTATGTGTTTTTTTTTTTTACTATTCAACACATTAGCCGGATGATGGGATTACTACTGTCCCATCATCCGCTAATGCTGTCACTGTAGCAGGCATAGCAGGATGGGACTTGTAGTCCCATCGGACGATGTCTGCCTACACACAGACACACACACACAGCCCCGCAGACACACACAGATACACACAGACACGCACACATTCTCCACCCACACGCAGTCTTTAGAGTCTATGATGAGTCATAGCCTATGACTCATCTATGACGCTGCACGGCCAGCCAATCACAGTAATGCCACAACCATAAAGGCTGTGTAATACTCTCTGTTTCGAGTACCGCGAGTACCGCATTACTCGCTGAGTACTGAATACTTGCGAGTATACTCGCTCATGCCTATTACCACTGATCAGAGGCGGTGTTTGCCGCGCTACTAGTACTAAGCAAAAAAAATGTAAGCAAAACCTAAGAAGAACTTTTTCCTTGTCTTTCGGGAGTCTGCGTTCTTTAACATAAAGAATTAGTCTGCAAGTAAAAAATGTATACCCATAATAATATGATGGAGCCAAATTATTACTTGTCATCCCTGGTAAAAAAAAAAAAAAAAAGAGAAAAAAAAAAGTTATTCTAAACTGTAGGGTTGTGAAAAATTTCCAAATTATTAGGAGTCAGTGGAGTGGAATGTATCTGATTCTATGGTCAAAACAAAAAATACTCTATAGCTCCGCACTTTCCATAAGGCAGACGTCGGGGGGTTATACTTCCTAAATTTCAAGGAGCTGGTGGAACGGGAAGCATCTGGTGCTTGTTAAGTACGTTTGTAGGGCGGCCAATGAACACTACTCGGTGTCTCACCTTTCATTCCGCCAGCCTACGGTGGTAAAGTCTACAGGCTAAATGCTCTACAGATTGATTCAACGTGAAATATCAGATCGTTGCCTCCCCGCGACCTCACATCTTCTGCAAAGTCGAACAGTAAAACATGAATTTTTTTTTTTTTTCGTAGAGGAAAAGGCTCACTTTTGATTACAACTCTTGACAATGACAGGAAATTAGATCATGTTGAGCAGTTAAGACGTAGCGTGCGCACAACCTTATTTATAGGTCGGGAGAGAAAAATTACAAAAATAGCAACTGTCAGTCTTAAAGATGAAATCATGGAAGCTGTCAGCTGGATGCAGATCACCTTTATTTGCTGTCAGACTGCATCGCATGCCTTTAAGGGAAGGGCTGAATGTTTAGGATATCAGAAAAATTATCCTAAAATTAGTCCGGAAAACCCATAACCTTTTAGGGTATGTTTCCATGGTCAGGAAACATTCCGGATTAGCTGCGTGTTTGACGCTGTGCGTTGGCGCAGCGTCAAACACGCAGCGTCCAGATGTTACAGCATAGTGGAGGGGATTTCAATAAATCCCGTCTCCACTATGCTGTAAAACACGCAGGCGGAAGACCTGCGTTTCCGGACATGCAGCGCGTCTTTTCAGACCGCAGCATGTCCTAGCCCGTTGCGGCGACGCTGCGTCACCGCAACGGAAATAACACAGGGCTATGCAGCCCTGCGATCATTCCGCATGTGTTCCGGAGGTGTCCGGAACACATCCGGAAAGAGCGCGCGTCAAAAAGGGGGCGGGGCTTAGGACAGAGCGTAATTTCCGCTCCGTCAAATGCGCTGTGGTTCCGGACCGTGGAACCACAGCCTTAGACTTATTTCCACGGGTGTTTGCTAATGAGTTTGGTCATGGTCCGGGGTCAGTGAAACTATGGCGGGTCTGACGTCTGTATTGCCTTGTCTTTGGTTTGTATGGCTTTCTCGAGTCTGATTTGTCCATTAATTCTGGTGTCTGTATTACTTTAGGGGGTCTGACGTTTCTATTTAGGGGTGCTGGTATAAGGAGTTTGTGCTTTATTACTTTAGATAGCATATGGTTAGTATTCCTTTAAGTGGTCTGAGGTCTGTATTAATTTAATAGGGTCTCTTTCTATTTTGGTGTTAGTGTTTTGTGGGATCAAATGTACGGTTAGTGTTTATTTATTTTTTTTAATTAATTTAGAGGGTCTGAGGTCCATCTATTTTTCAACATACCCTGCAAAAAATAGTTCAGGGACCATTGGGAAGGAAAATCATCAGCTCACCGGAACGGGTGCGGTGCAAAGACATTTCCAGGCCAGTTCCTGGGTGGGATATGTAGGAGATAAAAAAAGATTAATTAGCAGCCACTATATTAGAAAAAAGTCTTTTAAAACTTCACATTTAATATATTGGATTCAAAGGTAAAACTATTTTTTTTTCTAACAAAGCTGTCTGCTGGATCATCTATTTTTTTTTCTTCTGCTTTCCCTGCAAAAAAATATAGTTCAACCACCACTAGAGGGAGCTTATGAGCTTATTGCATACTGATTTATTATAGAGTTAAATATATAAACAATGAGCTCATAAGCTCCCTCTAGTGGAGGCTGAAGGCAGACGAAATGTTATCATTTAACTATTTCTATACAGGGCATATTGAACTTTGTATCAGAAAAACAAAACTCAGGTTGTTATAAAACATTTTAATAAACAGATCAAGATATACTATTCAACCAAAGATGGATATTTACTTTAGGAGTGTGACGCGAGTCACTATAGTAAATATTAGTCCTAGAAGTGGAGCAAAAGACTACAATGACAGATAATAAAAATCTGAAGAGGAAGGGCGAATATGATGTTTCCGTAAACTTTCATTAATATACACTATCATGGCTGACCGCTCAGGGCCAGACAAGTTATACAAGCAAGCCTTGGGTAAGGCCCCTTTCACACATCAGTTTTTTGCTATCAGTCGCAATCCATCGAATTTTGAAAAAAACGGATCCGGCGACTGATGCTGACAGGTCTGTTTTTTCTCATAGACTTGTATTAGCGACGGATGGCCTCACGTTTCATCTGTTGTTCGCCGAATCCGCCGAAAATTGTTTCTCCGACAGCTGGGGACAACGGACAGAGGAATGTTTTTTGTGTACGTCCAAAAAACGGACATCGACGGATCCTTTCAGTATTCAACAACACTTTATCAGAGGAGTAAAAGGTCACCTTTAAGTCTGAGTGACCTCCTCGACAATCACCCAGACTTAAGCGTTTCCCAACGGCTTGTTAGCTGCAGGTTGTGCCAAGCAATCAATCAAGAAATGTCCAGCTTGGCCACAATAGAGACAAAATCCAAGTTCCCGATGGTGTCTCCTTTCCTTAGTCCTTGAACTGGCAGCATCAACCTCCATAGGTTCCACCTCAGGTGCACAAACCGTGCCAGTTGGACAAAATGGACCCTCTTTTTGCACCTCGCGTCTCTCCAGCATCATCCGATCCATGCGGATAGCCTGAGTCATGGCCTCCACCAAACAATCAGGTAGAGCATGTAGAGCCATACCATCCTTTAGAGACTCCGAAAGACCCCTGAGGAATTTGTATCTGAGAGCTGCGTCATTCCACAGGACCTCAGAAGACTACTGACGAAACTCAGTACAATAGTCTTCTGCTGCGCGATTCCCCTGTGCCAGGTTCATGATCCTTGTCTCTGCCACCTTGACCCTGTCAGGTTCATCATAGATCTGTACTAAAGCGTCAAAAAAGGCATCCACCTGACGTTCAGGAGCAAGAGAGGGTAGGGAAAATGCCCACGTCTGAGGACCCCCCCGCAAAAGTGACATTATAATTCCCACCCATTGTGGCTCATTCCCTGATGACCGGGGTTGCAAGGCAAACATAATTTGCAACTCTCTTTAAAAATTCTGAACTGATCTTTTTCTCCCGAAAATTTGTCAGGGAGTGCAATAGCGGTTTCAGGGGGCTCAAAGATACGTCAGATGTTCAGAAGTCATAACAGCGGACTGAGGAGAGGGATTCTGAGGGGCAGTAAGAGTACCAGCAATTTGGCCCTGTAACTGAGCATGAGAGGAAGCCAGTTTGTGTTGTTCCAAGGCCAAATCTTGCACTCACTGAGTCAGATTCACCCCCTGATCACACAAAGTACATAACGCTCCATAGGTGGGAAAATGAAAACATTTTAATGATCAATCGTAATGTGACGCGAGTCACTATACTAAATATTAGTCCCAGAAGTGGAGCAAAAGACTACAATGACAGATAATAAAAATATATGCTACTTACTGAATAAGTAAAGGGAGGTCAAACGATCCGAGGTCAGGTCCAGGAGATGGCGCAGTACAACAGGGGAAGTCAGAGACGAAATCCAAATCATGAGCCGAGGTCAGGAAAAGCCAGAGAGACAAAACAGTTTACAGGGAGCAGTGTTATGTACGGTTGCTGAGGAGGATAGGAACAACAGCAGGGCAGCCAAACACCTGAGATGTTGGTAACTAATGGGTTGCAGAAACCTGAACTAACCACACAACTAGAGGTAGCCGTGGAGCGTTCCTACGTTGATCCTAGACGCCTTGTCACAGCCTGAGAGCTAGCTATACCTAAAGATAGAAACAGGAAAGCTAACTGCCCCGGAGTAGAGCCCCAAAGGAATAGGCAGCCCCCAAACATATAATGGCGGTTAGACAAGATGAAAACACAAACGCAGGCAGAAAACAGATTGAGCAAACGCTGGGGCCACAAGCTGACTAAATAGGAAAGGACAGGAGAGATTACTTTCTGCAACCCAGAAAACCCAACAAAAATCCAACAATTCTGATTACAAAAATACTGAGATCAAACGATCTCGCCACCCACTAAATCAGATCTCAGTGTGAACAAAACCAAGCTGCAGCCGCTGAAAAAGTAGGAAAAAGCAAATGAAAAAACAACAGAGGATACAGACAAACTGTGAGGAGCTCAGGCCCCAGGAGGGGACCCGGCTGTCCTCCACAAATGTGCAGAAAACAATGCAAATAGCAAGCACAAAAATAAAAGCAGAAAATATCTTATCTGATAGCAGAAGATGCAGGCAAGACTCAGCAAACTTCCAAATGAACCAGGAACCACAATTGAGACAAGAACAATTGATCACCTGCAACCATCATGGGAGGGAATCTCCCTTATATCAGACCAGTCCGTGATCCCAGATTGCCATTCCTCGCTGAAAGGTTCAGTACTGTCTGTAACCACCAGAGGGAGCCTCTGCTCAGAAACCATCTCTAGCACATTCATAACAGAGCAGGCACAAAAATAGTCAGGTCACAAGCAAAGGATAAGAGTCAGGGGAAAGAATCAAGTCAAGCTGGGTCAGGCACAGAGCACAGAGGGATCAATGTTACACAGGCAACAGCAAGTGTATGATTGACACTGGGTGGAGGAGCTAGCCTGCTTAAATAAAAGACTAATCAAGGAAAGCGAACACAGATGATTGCAGCACAGACCCAGCACAACCAATACACAAAGAAACATATCAGACAGGAACAGAGTGGAGATTGTGACAAGGAGTTAATCATACAAGCCTGGCAAACCCTTTAAGAGTAATGAGTGGTTGAGATTAAGTTCCTTTCCTGAGTTTGATCTACAATATGAAAGTATTCTTGCATGGTTGCCAAGAGTTGTGAATTTGGACTATAAAAAATTTTGGGAAACAATCCCAGTGTGATTGCTCACCTGTTGAAGTAAGTTTGATAAGTCATAGGTCAAGCTAAGTGGCACAAACCAGTGGCACTGATGCAGAGGAGTTGGATAGGTTGGACGGCATGAAGATTAGGAGAGTTGGATATGCTGAACAACATGTGATCAGCTAGGAAGCATATACATACAGACAGGTACGTTAGGATAGTAGAGCTGAGCTGACTGATAGCAACTTGAATCAGCAAAGTCATGTAAGCAGGGAGGTGCATTGAAACAGCAGAGTCTAGTGTACAGAAAGCACATAGGAGGAGCAGGGTCATGTAGACTAGAAGGGTCCTAGCTGCAGAAGAGCCATAAGTGTGTGGACAGCACTGCAGAACAGCAGAACCAACAGGCTTTTTGATGTAAGAAACCCAAGGGTGCAGACATTACCTTGGAACAGTAGAGCTGAGAGAGATAACAGGAACCTTGATGTAGCAGAGCAAAGTATGCAGACAGTCCCTTGGAATGGTAGGAGATTGTTTGTCTGGAGGTACACTTTGTAATAACTGCTGCAGAGTCCAGCAATGACAGACCTGGCTTAGTCACATGGTTACATTCATAGAATGCACGTGGTAGCAGTGTATTACCTGAATACTCAGGTGGTGTGCAACTGCTTGAGCAAGCCTTGAAAAGCTGCATTAACATGGGAACCTGAAGTGGACTAGAGCGGAGAAAATTGGCTTCCGGCATCAGGAAAGGTGAGTAACACCCACTAAAAAGTGGGTAAGTCCTGGTCAAAAAGTAGGAATTCCCATCTAGTTGGGGCGTTCCTGGGGACGTCCAATGGAGTCCAACATCCTTCTATTACCTGTGCTGGGAATTCAGGGAGGAAAAACATAAGTACTGAGCTCACAAATCATATCTACTGTGATGTTATACCGAAGACATGAGATTTTCCCAGTTCTAGATTTTTGCTTTCCGTGATTATATTTAACCAAACCGTTACTAATGTATTACGGCAAGTCACGAACAATATTTATTCAGCGAAAACCACTTGAGTGCGACCAGTCTGTTTTCTTTTCGGAAACCAGAATAGTACATCATTTTATTATTTTTGGGCTGTCCAACAGCTGAAACGACTCGCTCCGGTGCTGGAGGGGTAAGAGCCGCAGGTCTCAGGGGTGTCCTGTCCTACACATGTACAGGAAATTGAACGCAGAAATGATTGCATATAAGGCTGTTAAGGAAGTGACACAGCTATAAAGCAGATCTTTCATTGCCACCATTAGAAACATTCCTTTTGCAGCGGGTCACAATTTAATAGTGACTTCATGTTGCAATTATACACTGGGTATTTCCTTTCGCCTTGTTGATAACAAGTTTTTTTTTCTGGAGAAGGAAGGGAGGCGACTCCAAGTGTAGAGGACGCCATGGTTCATGATCTTTAAGAAGTTAAGAGGAAAGTTTTCCAAGGGGAATATCGCATCTGAATAAAAGACCTAATGCTAAATTAGGTTATATGTTAAATGTATTTTTATACCATGCTGTCTTTGGATTTTTGTTTGGTCACTGTCTTTATTACAATAAACAGAAATCTTGCAATTTTCACACTCCTACTTCCTGTTCTTCAGTAGATAACACAGGATCCAATGATCACAATAGGTGATGTCACAGCTCACCTCCTCCTCCT
>VIAB01014332.1:0-10191 GCA_009801035.1 Oophaga pumilio | reverse complement strand
GATATATAGATAGATAGATAGATAATAGATAGATAATAGATAGACCTAGTACAGATATCGGATAGGTATACAGATAACTAGACAGACTCCCATGTGTACAGATGTGCTTGGTGAATATCAGATATAGTGAATATTAGACCCATTGAGTGGGATATATGACATTAATACTTCCCATCACTGCCTGATATTATACAATATCACAGATAAGTGCAGTAATTCTCCGGATGCCATATAACCCGCAGTATCAGAAGTCTGAGCCCCACGGGATGAGCATTTTCTGCAGCACAAGCTGTGAATAGCTGATATTTGTGTTGCCGGCTCTACATATACCCGTGTGTAATATTTAACAAATATCCTGATACCTTGCACTGTGTGATATATGTGGCATCATCGTAATGTGACTACATGAATCATGGTAATGGGATATGTGACACGATTGGGGGTCCTGTGATAAGCACATGGATTTTCTATTTTGCGGTTAGCAGCTGTCAGTCTTCATACTATAACATCGACTTGTTTGGCACAGGTATGTCTGGTTAAAGAGCCCACCCCAGAACCGGATCAGACAGTCAGCATATAATGGAGAATAGATTTTTATTTTTTAACCTTTAAAAAAATTACAAAAAATCCAAACTAGCCCATATTATGTGTCTTGATAGTTCCTCGTATACAGCTCAGCATCCCATGCGAATGTGCAGCCAAATTTCATTTAGTGCCGACTATAGTTGTAACTTTATATAGATCTATGATACATTGCAATCTGGATACTGGAGAGCCGCAGATGCAGGTGTAATGCCCAGCAGAGGCTACAGACTGTGTGAGTGTGCAGCAGCATGCGTGTCACAGGCAATGTGCAAACTCCAGCCCACTGCGGGGCAGACATGATTGTTGTCAATAACCTTTCATCGTCTGCAAGTTACACAATAACTAAGAGGAGTCATACCAGAGATGGAGACCAGACAGATGCTACAGAGGCCTTGAAGAGAGAAGGGCCCAGCCATGGTTTATTATTATCATCTTGGTGGCAAAAACCTTTGCATGACTCCATTCTATAGATAATAGCTGCCCGACTAATTCATCTCTCTCCTCGCTACTCCTCCGCTTCTCCCCTCTGCAACTCTCTTCACTGGCTCCCATTCCCTCAGCGTATCCAGCTCAAATTGCTAATACTGACCTACAAGGCCATCTATAACTTGTCTCCTCCATATATCTCTGAACTAATCTCCCGATATCTTCCCTCACGTTATCTCCGATCCTCCCAAGACCTCCTTCTCTCCTCCACACTTATTCGCTCCTCACCCAACCGCCTCCAAGACGTCTCCCGAATATCCCCCATCCTCTGGAATTCTTTGCCCCAACACGTCCGACTATCAACCACAATCGGATCCTTCAGATGGAACCTGAAAACCCACCTCTTCAGGAAAGCCTACAGCCTGCAATGACCCCACTGCCTCCTCACCACTACCGGAGATATCGCCTCAACCAACACCGGAACTGCTGCAACCCCCAACCTACTGTCTCCTTCCCCACCATCCAGTAGAATGTAAGCCCGAAAGGGCAGGGTCCTCTCCCCTCTGTACCAGTCTGTGATTGTTAATTTACTGTAAGTGATACCTGTAATTTGTATGTAACCCCTTCTCATGTACAGCACCATGGAATCAATGGTGCTATAGAAATAAATATTAATAATAATAATAGGTTATCCCATATTGTTGAAGAACAAACGTTGGGATTCTGGTCCTTTTATTTTGACTATGAACAGCACTTTAAGCTTAATGAACCCCTTGTAAGTCAATAGGGTCACTGGGCATCGGTGGTATTTATAAAGAAGACCACAAGTGCGAAAATAGCCCCTGCTTTCACCCTAATGTATTCCGTCTTTCTTGCAGGATACTTCCCATATTATGATAGCCTCAAATCTGTCAGCAGAAGAAGATGAGGTCAAAACGAAGCCTGAGAGTCAGAAAGCAAGCTAAAGCTCAGAAGGACGTAGGAATAGGACATAAACAAGAGAAGTAACCAAAAGTTGGGACTGGAATTCAGCATCTTAGGAGATGTCTAGAAATAGGCAGGCACCAGATATGGAGCAGAGATGAGTAGAGTAATGTAGTGTATGAGAACTTGCAGCAGACACTAGGCGCAAAGATGGACTATAAATGTCTGAAATACAACAAGGCCAGACGATAAGGATGGTACTGCACAGCAGAGGAAAAGCTTCATAGTGGTGGAGTCCGAAGTTACTGTTGTCAAATTAATGCTTTAGGAGCGGCTACACGTGACAACAAATCTTGATCTGAAATTTGGCTAAATTTGGATTAAAACATACCAGGCCCTTGCACCTCATGAGAAGGTTTTGGTGGGAAGCAGTGACCCGTCCACTGGAGGTGAGATGATAGATTCACAGAACACTGGTTCAGCCGCTAGATAGGTGACTCTCCTGGTACCTCCATGGCTACTCTTTTGCTTAGCCATCTGGTGTGACGCCATGTGTGCTTGACATCGCAATGATCACTTTCCTACAAATCGGAAGAGGTAACAGCGTTACCAGCAGGTAGGAGGCGATTTGCAGGGCTCCCATCCTGTGACCAAAACTGCTGACATTTACACTGGATTTGGTTCCTAGAATTGATTCGCTGATCTCTACTGTCCACTTATCAGACAGTCTTGATTTTAGAGTAACCTCAACCTATTTTCATGTCTACTGTATGGAGGTTGTTTGTGCAGGACTTTGTGATGAGCCATGTTTAACCACTAGTAGTGGCCATTACAAGATGGGTAGACCATGACCATATTGGAAAGTACCACGGTCACCTACAATACTCTTGTTGGTTGTGGAATTAGCACAATACTAAATTTGTTAATAGGGTGCGATGAATAAAGTCAATATATCATGATATCACTATGAGTCTGACTCGTTGACATGAGACTTGCTTGACCAATGGCGTCACCAAGTTTTAATTTTTCAATTTGCAAGGAGCTATTTAAAGAGTAACCATCATTTTTGTTTTTTTTATTCTGAAATCAACAGTCGACATGGAAATAAGAAACTTTTAATAAATCTAATCAGAGAAATCTACTTCTTTCTCCCCCTGGACTGATGTTTTATTCTCAAAAATTCTCAGTTCACCACTAAAATCTGTCGTCAGTGAATATAGATTTTACCCATGAATTGATAACTTTGAGTATGAATGATCAGTCCCGAAAGCAGGTTTCTCAGATGAGATTTATTACAAAGTTTCCTCTTTTTACCTCTACTATTGATTTAGGAAATAAAAATTAAAATGACAGTTACTCTTTAAGACTAAGTTTATTATTATTTATTATTATAGTGCCAATTATTCCATGTGAGAAGGGGTGTACATCATAAACACAAGTACAATATTATTGAACAAAATAAGTCACCGACTGGTACAAGAGGAGAGAGGACCCTGCTCCCGAGGACTCACAGGATGTTTTTCTCTTTTAAACAATGTGATTTACATATTCCATGATACATTCTAACAGAACAAGCAGTAAATTGGAAGTTTTTAGATTTCTGTTTCCTCTTGGTCGATTCAGTAACGACTACAACTACATTATAAATCCCACATGATCTCTAAAAACAAATTACTTTCCATTATCTCATTCCATTAACTCGCCATCAAATCCATCCTGTCCCCAAGGTTCCAACGTCATGGAAGACACAGTTTCGATAGGTGACCTATCACCGACAGGTGGGAATACGTGAGATTTTTCGAGAACGCGGTGCATGTTTTATTTACATGTTTACCTTTCTCCTTTCATGTAGCTATGACACTGGAGCCCCCTGGATTATTGACATTATTCCATCTTTAGTAATTAATGTCCTGGACACGGGGCGTGTCGTTCTCCAGGAAGGTCATTGCGTGACAAGCAGACTAAAGTATCAGTAATCCATGAATGTCCGTGCAGATGCCAGTGATGCCACAAGCGGAGGATCAGACTCTGCATCTACAATTAACTTTAGTCATTCAGAACAAGGAGTCACAGACTCAATCTTTTGGGTCTAGACTAATCATCATGGTGACCTAGACATAGGATGTATCCACTAAAAAAAGTTTCCTGGACAACTGCTTTGGAGAGCCACCTCAATAGATAAGGTGGTTGTGAATAGCTTTGTAAAGCCAAACAATTCTAGTAAAAAAGTAGTTACATAGAGTTTTGCTTGCTCTGGAGGACTTCTCCGGTCCTGCATACATTTTAATAGTTTATGTGTAATTCTTAGTTTCTCCTGTGGGGGAGCTGTAGGGAAATTGCACACTTATTGTTAAAGGGAACAGTCAGCGCTCTGAGTAAACAAAGTGGCGGCAGTTACCTTTCTCCTGGACTGACCAACTTCTGGCTCTAATGCATGCTCCGAGCGGTGACTGAACCTGCATCGGTGCCACCCCTATGACTGGAAGATGAACGCTGCCGGGGGGAATAAAGTTAATTTTCTCCCAACAGACACTAGGCAGGGGAGTAATGCTATAAACTAGCACATTAACTCCATATCTACAGGTTAATAGTGTTTTTTTCTCGTGATAGGTTCCCTTTAAGCTTCCTCAAAGTTGCTGCTGATCGATGAGGATTCCACCTGGGATACACATTTTGATTTGCTTACTGTCAAAAGATCTTTGAAGCAAGTAGGAATTGTCCAAAGCAGACAGCCCCTTAACCTCTTTACCCCCCCAAGGTGGTTTGCACATTAATGACCAGGCCAATTTTTACAATTTTGACTAGTGTCATTTTTATGAGGTAATAACTCTGGAACACTTCAATGGATCCCACTGACTCTGAGAATGTTTTTTCATAACATATTGTACTTCATGACAGTGGAAAAAAAAATTCTTTGATATGACTCGCATTTATTTGTAAAAAAAACCCGGAAATTTGGCTAAAATGTGGAAAATTTTGCAATTTTCAAACTTTTAATTCGTATGTCCTTAAATCAGAGTTATGTCACACAAAATAGTTAATAAATAACATTTCCCACATGTCTACTTTACATCAGCACAACTTTTGAAACAATTTTTTTTTATAGTTAGGAAGTAGTGATGAGCGAGTATACTTGTTGCTCGGGTGTCCTCCGAGTATTTTGGCGTGCTCGGAGATTTAGTTTGTGTCGACGCAGCTGCATGATTTGTGGCTGCTGGACAGCCTGAATACATGTGAGGAATAACTGTTTATTAGGGAATCAGGCTGTCTAGCAGTCACAAATCATGCAGCTGCTTCGAAAGAAACTAAATATCCGAGCACGCCAAAATACTCAGAGGACACCCAAGCATGCTCTGGAAAACCCAAGTAACGAGTATACTTGCTCATCACTATTAGGAAGTTATAAGGGTTGAACGTCGACCAGTGATTTCTCCTTTTTCCAACAAAATTTGCAAAACCTTTTTTTTAGGGACTACCTCACATTTGAAGTGACTTTGAGGGGTCTATATGATAGAAGATACCCAAAAGTGACACCATTCTAAAAACTGCACCACTCAAGGTGCTCAAAACCACATTCAAGAAGTTTATAAACCCTTCATGTGGTTCACAGGAATATTTGGAACATGGAAAAAAAATGAGCATTTAACTTTTTTCAAAAAAGATTTACTTTAGACCCCAAATTTTTTATTTTCACAAGGGTAACAGGAAAAAATGGATGACAATTTGTTGTGCAATTTCTCCTGAACATGCTGATACCCCATATGTGGTGGAAAACCATTGTTTGGGCGCATGGCAGAGCTCGGAAGGGAAGGAGCTCCATTTGACTTTTTGAGTGCAAAATTTGCTGGAACAATTAACTGGTGCCATGTCGCTTTTGGAGAGCCCCTGATGTGCCTAAACAGTGAAAATCCCCCCACAAGTGACAACATTTTGGAAACTAGATGACTCAGCGAACTGATTTAGATGTGTGGTGAGCACATTGAACCCTCAGGTGCTTCACAGAAGTTTATAATGTTGATCCATGGAAATAAAAAAAAATCTCATTTGCCCCACAAAAATGTTTTTTAGTTCCAAATTTTGCATTTTTTTTGTAAGGGTAAGAGGAGATATTGCACCATACAATTTCTAGTACAATTTCTCCTCAGTACGCTGATACCCCATATGAGGTAGAAAACTACTGTTTGGGCGCACATCAGGGCTCGACTTTTTGAATGTAAAATTTCCTAGAATCATTAGTGGATGCCATGTCTCGTTTGGAGACAATAGAAACCCTACACAACTGACCACATTTTGGAAACTAGACCCCTCAAGGAATGTATTTAGATGTGTTGGGAGCACGTTGTACCCCAAGGTGCTTCAAAGAAGTTTATAATGTTGAGCCGTGAACATAAAAATATAATTTCTTCACAAAAATGTTATTTTAGCCCCAAATTTTGCATTTTCATAAGGGTAACAGGAAACATTGCACCATACAATTTGCTGTGAAATTTCTCCTGAGTACGAGGATACCTCATATGTGGGAGAAAACTACTGTTTGGGCGAAAAGCAGGGCTTGGAAGGAACATCATTTGACTGTTTGAATGTAAAATTTGCTGGAATAATTAGTGGATGCCATGTCCCATTTGGAGAGCCCTTGATGTTCCTAAACAATGGAAAAATCCCACAAGTGACCCCATTTTGGAAACTATGCCCCTCAAGGAATGTATTTAGATGTGTGGTGAGCACTTTGAACCCCCAGTTGCTTCACAGAAGTTTATAACGTTGAGCCTTGAAATTAAAAAAATAAAATTTTCCCCACAAAAATGTTATTTTGCCTCCAAATTTTCCATTTTCATGAGGGTAACAGTAGAAATTGTACCATACAATTTGTTGTGCAATTGCTCCTGAATTCGCCGATACCCCATATGTGGGGGAATACTATTTTTGAGGCACAGTGCAAAACTCAGAAGGGAAGAGGCACCATATTGGAGTTCAGATGTTGCTGGCATGGTTTGAGGGTGCCATGTCACATTGGCAGAGCCCCTGAGGTGCCAGAACAACAGAGACCCCCTATATTTGAAATCATTTTACCAACTACATCCCCCAATGAATTCATCTAGGGGTGGAGTGATCATATGGACATCACGTGTTACACAGAATTTTACACCATTAAGCAGTAAAGGAAGAATAAATTACATTTAACCACTAAAATGTTGTTTGAGCCCCAAATTTTTTTTATTATTCTAAGGGCTAATACTGTATTAATCTTTTTTACAACAATTGAGGTCCATTTTTTCCTTAGTGCGTCAATACCCTACATGTAAATCAGGAAATATTTTTTAGGCACAATGCAAAGCTCAGAAGGGAAAGAGCACCATACTATACTGCAGATTTTACTGTTATGGTTTGCGGGTGCCATGACCCACTGGGAGAGCCCCTGAGTTGCCAGAACAACAGAAACACACATAAGTGACCCCATTTTACAAACTACACCTCTCAACGAATTGATCTAGGGGTGCAGTGATCATATTGACACCACGGATGTGTCACAGAATTTTATTCTATTGGGCAGTGAAGAAAAAATAACTACATTTTTACCACCAAAATTTTTATTTAGCCCCAGATTTTATATTTTCACACATGAAGTGGGTAAAAATGGCATCATAATTTATTCCACAATTTCTACTAAACATGGCAATACCCCATATGTGGCTGTACAGTGCTGATTAGACATATGGAGAGACTCGGGAAGAACAGAGTTCTATTTGCCTACTGGAGTGCAAATTTTCCAAGAATAGTTTGCAGACTCCATATATAGTGCCCCTAATTTCTAGAAAAGCAGAACCCCCCCTCAAGTGACGCCTTTTTGAAAATTGTACCCCTTTGGGAATTTATCTGCATGAATAGTGATTATTTTGACTTCATGGGTGTTTTCCAGAAACAAGCAGCAATGAATGTTGCCAAGTGAAAATTGAAACTGCCGTTGTAGTGACCAGTACATTGTGGTGACTAGTACGCTGTAGTCTCCAGAATGTCATGCTCAGCTCTTGATTCTGGAGACATGCACCTGTAAGTTAGGGGAGCTCTCATGGCTTCAGAAATAACAAATATGTGGATGCTATGTGTGGTTTAGGTACACTGTGGGGCTCAGAAGGGAGGAGGGCATTTGAATTTGGGAGCGCAGAATTTACTGAATTTCTTTTGATGGGCAAGGAGTCATTTTGCTTTTCCAGAGCCTTTGTACTACCAGTAACGTGGAAGTCTCCTACATTTTTGTTAACAGGTGATGGACCTAAGAGGGGACTTCCTTTTTTTGTGGATTTAGTTCAATCTTTTATTGGGAACATCTTACATTACGTTTGGGATCACATTTATCCAGCTCTCTATGTTGAGCACTTACTGTGAAGTTTCCATCTAAATCTCCAAGTGACGTGATTCAGATGAAACCCCCGAGGGATCCATTCACTATAATGAGGCTGCAAAGTTACTCTGGACTCCTTCTGGCCTCTGTTCAGCGTCGTCCTTCTTTTCAGAAGTGCACAAAACTGTGGCCGACGGCACTTTTATGCAATCCTAAAAAGACGGACACCACCGGCCGGATCACAGGTCCATTGGCGTCCACAGTGCCTCCATTTGCTTCATTATAGGCAATATTCTGTTTGAGGGTTCCATCTAAATCTCATATTTCAGAGATTTATATGGAAACCCCGATGTAAGCGCTCAGCGCATAGCGCAGGATAAATGTGAGCCGAGCCTTACTGCGATATTTGTGAAACAGAATGGACAAAACAGCAGGTGAAGAATTGTTTTTATTTTTTTTTTACACCTCATGCAATATAATGATTAGTTGATTTTATTCTTCGGGTCGGTGCGATTACAGTGATACCAGATTTATATCGGGTTTTTGTTTTTGGCTTCTGTTATACACTAAATGTTGCTTTTTATTGCAACAACTAGTTTTGGCATCACCATATTTTGAGAGCCATAATTTTTACATATTTTGGCTGATAGAGTCATGTGATGACTTGTTTTTTGCGGGACGAGTTGATGTTTTATTGGTACCATTTTCAGACACGTGACTTTTTTTATCGCTTTCTATTCCAATCTTTGGGAGGTAGAATGAACAAAAAACAACAATTCAGGATTTTTTTTTTTTTTTATGTCGTTCCACATCTGGGAAAATTGATGAGGCAATTTTATTCTTTGGGTCAGTACAATTACAGCGCTGCCACATTTATATATTTTTTTATGTTTTGGCACTTTTATGCAATAAAAACTATTTTATCGAAAAAATAATTATTTTTGCATCACTTTATTCTGAGAGCTATAACTTTTTTCTTTTTTGGGTGATAGAGCTGTATGGCGGCTTATTTTTTGTGGGGCAAGATGACGTTTCCAGCTGTACCTTGTTTATTTATAGTCGTTATTTTGATCGCATTTTAGGGGGTTAAAGTGCCGGGAGCGATGCGGGACTTGCACTGAGGACCGTGTGTCAGCTGTCAGAAACAGCTTACATCGGGCGGCGATTGTGTGCGCGCAGCCTGTGTGGATGCAAAATCACCGGGACGTATCCATACATCCTAGGTCAGTAAGGCTCAAGTCACAGGGATGTATGGATGCGTCGAAGGTGGGAAAGGTGTTAAAGTGTATCTGTCGTTACAGTTTGTATTTAAAAAATCAATAGTACACATGAAAATACGCAACTCTGTAATATATCTTATCAGAGAAATCTGCTTCTTTCTCCTCCTGGACTGATCTTTCACTTTCAATTTATGGGTACATTCTGTTTTCAGCAGGAATACAAACTTCTCCAAACTGTACTAAGATAGCAGATGACATTTGGTGCCTTTCAATTTCTATGGAGGAGGGAGGCGCTAGTGTCAGACATAGACATTCTGCTGAAACGATAGGTACAGTTCTCCATAGAATTTTATGAGCACCAACTGTCTTCACCTATTCCAGGAATGGGAAAAACTGTCTTCACTGAATGCAGATTTTATCCCCGAGTTGAGAATTTTGAGAATAACAGATCATTCCGGGAACAGAAAGAAGCAGATTTCTCTGATATCTATAATGCAAAGTTTCTAATTTTTTACATGCACTATTGATTTCTGAAAAAAAAATGATGTTTTCTCTTTAAAGGTTTTAGCTGAAAGGTTTCTGAGCGATTACTAAGGCTTTATTAGCATTTGGATAAAAGTCATGTAAAGGCCTCCTTAGATTCTTAATAACTAAATTTATTTAACCCCTTCATGACCCAGCCTATTTTGACCTTAA
>VIAB01014331.1:43050-58524 GCA_009801035.1 Oophaga pumilio | reverse complement strand
GGGCTGGAGCAGCCTTATGCTGCGAACGTTAGTTTTTGAATTTCGGTTGGAGACAGGCGGCCAGCCTGAGTACTGACTGGTCCTGCAGCTCTCTGAGTTTACCTCAGAGAGCCTTGCTGAGAGAAATGAAGGGGTCCGGGTCGGTACAGCAATTGACGCTGTCCCCCATCCTCACTGGAGGAAGGACCAGGCAACACATCGGGGAGACGGTTCCCAGGCTAGTGGGTCAGTTCAGCGCCATTAGCAAACACCGCATCTAGTGGGACTCTTCAAGAGCTACTAGCTACCATAATCTCAAACCCTTGAAACTGCATAAGAATTGTCTCCTGCCTTTTCACTACGTCGCAGATTCCACTCTGCTACATCACTCCTGCACCATCGCTTTTACCTCACATCTATCTCCCCTGGAAGGACATCGTCTTACCTGTAGAAGACCTACCATCTAGCTGCCCAATACCATCCCTTCCAGAGGACCTGCACAGCAGCGCTGGTCACCCTGACCAGATACTACAGGTGGCGTCACGACAACTTACACGAACATTTCCATCATCCCCTGTAAATATCCCACATTACAGTGAGCCCCAGGGCCACGGACCGAGCTGGCTACCCGTGACATCCCCATAGACATCAACGGGCTCGGTGCCGAGTATCCCACGGCCCTGGCGGGTGGCTCAGTGTCATTCTTACTTAATCATGACAGATTAATCTCCAGCCATGTCCTCATCAACACCCACACCTGTGTTAATGGAGCAATCACTGAAAAGAGGTTAGCTGGTCCTTTTAAGGCAGGGATGCAATGATGTTGAAATGTGTTTTGGGGGATAAAGTTCATTTTCTAGCCAAATATTGACTTTGCAAGTAATTGCTGTTAAGCTGATCACTCTTTATAACATTCTGGAGTATATGCAAATTGCCATTAGAAAAAGTGAAGCAGTAGACTTTGTAAAAATTAATATTTGTGTCATTCTCAAAACTTTTGTCCATGACTGTATAATACTGCTCCCTATATACAAGAATATAACTACTATAATACTGCTCCTATGTGAAGGAATATAACTACTATAATACTGCTCCTATGCACAAGAATATAACTACTATAATACTACCCCCTATGTACAAGATTTAACCGATGGGTCCAATGATTTTTCTAAAAATATCAAAACCTCTTTGAATCACAGCTCTATACAGTTACATAACTTTATAATTTGAACAGGAAATTAATGCTTTCAAAAATTTTGAAACAAATATAAAGAGGTAAAATAATACTTTCTAGAAGTCATGCATTGCCAGCACAATGGCTCAGAATTTTAAATGTGCCACATTCATTAAACGTTTTAGATATTTTTATGTACCGTATATACTCATTTATAAGCCGACCCGTGTATAAGCCGATCCCCCTAATTTTGCCACAAAAAACTGGGAAAATTTATTGACTCGCGTATAAGCCTAGGGTGAAAAATGATTATGCCCCCATATGATGCTCCACAGATTAGGCCTCCATAAACTGCACAGATTATGCCCCCATATGCTCCACAGATTATGCCCCCATATGCTCCAGATTAGGCCCCCATATGCTGCACAGATTATGCCCCCATATGCTCTAGAGATTATGCCCAATATGCTCCAGAGATTATGCCCCCATATGTTCTACAGATTATGCCCCCATATGCTCCAGATTATGCCCCCATATGCTGCACAGATTATGCCCCATATGTTCCACAGATTATGCCCCCATATGCTCCAGAATATGCCCCCATGTTCCACAGATTATGCCCCCATATGCTGCACAGATTATGCCCCGCATGATCCACAGATTATGCCCCATAGTATACGTCCCCCGTATGATCCACAGATTATGCCCCATAGTATACGTCCCTTATGCTGCCGCGCTGCTGCAAAAAAAAATTAAAAAAATGACATACTCACCTCTCGTCGCTGGGGGCCAGGTGCCGGTGTCCTGAGCAGGCGGGGACACTGGTGCACTATGGGGGCAGGTGCCAGTGTCACCGCTCGCTCAGGACCTCGGCACCTGAGATATTTACCTGCCCTCTCTCCACCGCTGCGCTGCTTCCTCTTCCTGGTCTTCGGCAGTGAATGATCAGGCAGGGAGCGCAGCACACACTAACGATGTCATGAACATTAACAGCCAGAGGAGTCGGACGAGGGAGCAGCGCGCAGCGGTGGAACGGGACAGGTAAATATCACTATACTCACCCCTCGACCGGCGCGGTCTCTGCAGCCTCTCCTCCTCTCCCGACGCTCTCCGGAGCGCTTCAGTCCTACAGAGGTCACGTGGTACCGCTTATTAAAGTCATGAATATGTGCATATTCATGACTTTAATGAGCGGTACCATGTGACCGCTGCAGGAAGGAGCCAGAGATCGTGGGAGAAGCAGGGGGCTGCAGAGACCGCGCCGGCGGAGGGGTGAGTATGATCCTACACCCCCGCTCCCTCTCCCCCGCCGACCCCCGTATATGACCCGCTTATAAGCCGAGAGGGGGACTTTCAGCCCTAAAAAATGGGCTGAAAATCTCGGCTTATACACGAGTATATACGGTATACTTTTTTTTTTTTTTTTAAGTTTAACATATATAAACAGTAGAGGTGAGCGGATCAGGCAAAATTTTAATTCGCTTGTTAGCGCTGATTTTCCCAGGAAATAGATTTGCAGAGAAGTTATTTTTGGTGAATTTATTAGCCTTTATTATAATCAAGAGACTCTACAGATGCTAAAACATAATAAACGTAAAATGTAAATTATAAAAAAATCCGTATAGTCGCCTCACCTCTCCGCCCCTCCACTCCTCACTGTCACTGGTGTCATCCTTGTCGCATCTTCAAGTTTATGCAACTTGCTTTCAATTCCTCTTGCTTCTCACGCTGGGTTTGGACTTTCAAGTCTGATGAGGCCTGAGAAGGTTCTGGGTATGTGTATGCCAAAGGTCATGATTTCATGGTGTGCTCCATGACTTCTCACACGCATGCGCAGAACCCTCCTGGGCTTAATCAAACCCAGAAGCCCCTTGCCCAGCATGAGAGGCCCTGGGAATTCAATGCAAGCAGCAGCAAGTTGAAGAAGTAAAAAAGGACTGGACAGGTCCAATGGCCAGCATTTTCCTGAACCTGCACAGAAGCAAATGACAAAAAGTCTGCATTTCGACAAATATTTAATTTTGTAAAATTTTAATAGAATTCAATTCTACTTCAATTTATTTTCTCATCTCTAGAGGTGAGTAAATGTATTTCATTATTTTTTTATTTTACTTTCTTATATAGTGCAATTAATTTTGCAGGTTGTCACAACTCTGTAGTCGGATGTCCAAGGACCAGGGGCTCCTTCCCTGTCCCTAAAGCTAGGGGAGCCCTAGCTCGCCCTGTTACATGGATTACTTCTGATGGTGAATCTGCCAGGGCCATGTACCTTGCCTTAGCTCCTGAATCCACCCTCAGTCTGTATCCTTCCCTCACCAAGGAAAGAGGGGAGTAGTAGTGTACCATAATACACCAACCAGAGTAACGAGGTATTACGAACAAGGATAAAGGAAAATACCAATCATACAAATATACACACATAAACAACAGAGGTAAACACCGGGGAGTAGAGGATGGGGTTAAACCAAAGTAAGAGAAGAAAATGAATTATCACAGACTCAAAACCTAGTAACAGTCACAGATAAATCTGTAAGTGGTGAAGGAGTATCACTGCTTCATCCTACCCCTTAAGTGCTCTTAATGTTCATATGTGCTAATTACTGTGTTGTTATAAATATTCGGTGTATTTCTACATGAAACATGTATTACCACACATAACAATGGTATTGCCACATCTTCCATTGTGTTACCATTATGTGTATAATAATTGCATGTCTTGTGTTCCATTTGTATAATACTGCATTATATAATGTGACTGATGTTCTTTGTACATGTACAGTTTAGGGAAAGTAAAGTGCATTCTTTTGGGACAATAGAAGAGGGCACTTTAGTATAAAATTCCTATACATGGGGTGTTGTGAATGTGTTAGAAATTAATTCTGAGCAGAAGCTCCCTCTGGTGGTTACAAACAGTACTGAACTATTCAATGAAGATTGTGAAGATTGGCAATCAGGTGTTAAAGACTGGTCTTATATAAGGGAGGTTCCCTCCCATCAGGGTTGCCGGTGATCAATTGTTCTTGTCTCAACTTTGGTTCCTGGTTCTCTTGGAAGCTTGCTGTGTCTTGCCTGCATCTTCTGCTAACAGATAAGATATTTTCTGCTTTTGTTTTTGTGCTTGCTTTTTGCATTTTGTCCTGCACTTCTGTGGAGGTCAGCCGGGTCCCCTCCGGGGACTTGTGCTCCTCTCAGTTTGTCTGAGCCAATGTTGTTTGTTTGCCTTTTCCAGTTTTTTCAGTGGCTGCTGCTTAGTTTTGTTACACCAGAGAACTAATTTAGGTGGTAGAGGTCGTGTGATCTCAGGTGTTTTTGCAATTAGTGAGTTGGTATTTTTTTAGGGTTTTTTGGATTGCAGTAAGTGTCCTTCCTATCCTTTTCTTTCTAGGAAGATTGGGCCCCAACGTTTGCTCATACTATTTTCTGTCTGTGTCTGTATTTCCTCTTGTCTAACCGCCATTACATGTTTGGGGGCTTCCTATGTTCTTTGGGGATCTGCTCCGGGGCAGATAGTTTTCCTCTTTCTATCTTTAGGTGTAGTTAGCTTCTCAGGCTGTGACGAGGCGTCTAGGACCAACGTAGGTACGCTCCACGGCTGTCTTTAGTTGTGGTGGTTAGTCAGGGTACTGCAATCCAGTAGATTCCAACCTCTCTGGTGTATTGCCTTTTTTGCCTGCTCTCCTCAGCTACCAAATCATAACAATGGGGCAAGTGTAGTTCTGTTGTGGGCCACTAGGTGGGGGCATACCAGTGGGCCTTGTTAGGTGTAGTTGATAGGAAGTCCATAGAGGGTTAAGAGTAGTAGGGGCTGCCGGGTAGTAAGACAGGAATTTGCAGGAAGTTAGTTCAGACAGGGCCAGAGTGCCCAAGTGTCCACATGAACTTAGGCCCGGACAGCCGGCAGCCACGCAACATTTAAGTGCTGCAGCCCACGTTACCCACGACCACCGCATAGCGTAGCAGTGGGCCTGTACAGAGAAGAAAGATGTGGCGTCTTACCGCCTGAGCCAATGCTTTTAGGGCAGAAGTTGGCTGGACTAAGGAGATGAAAGGAGCTGGAGCTTCGACGGGATCCGTACAGATGGGCCAGATGCTTCACCAGGGGTCACCAAACGTAGTGATTGATGAACTCTGCTCTGGGGCAAAATAGTCTGAAAGAAATGTCATTGTAGAGAGGTCAGGCCTGGAAGGAACTGGGAAGAAGAATAGTACGGTCCGGTCTGGGCGTGTACTGCACAGAAGTGACAGGAAAGTAGGAAAAAAAAAGGAAACAAGTGAAACCCATGATGTGCCAACTGAGGATGTAACGTTTGAAGTGTTAAGTAGAGAGAATGTTCAAGTTATCCTGGACTGTGTCTCCATTACTGGGGGTCACCTGAAAGAGGGACCATCGTTGCCTGGGAAGTGCCCAGGTGAAGCTGAATCTGGAGATGCAGGTATGCCGAGAAGAATTGTATTGTTTCATGTAAGGGAAGGACTAGACACAGCTGCCACCAGAATACAGGTCACGACTACAGTCCTGTCCTTCCTTTACAAATCCACCAAATGCCTTGTCCAAAAACAACCACCAACAACCTCCAGCCATGCAGCATAAGCTACTCTGGCAATGAGTGTTAGCCTGGACCCAGTTTATATAGGTGATGGGAGTGGCTAACAGTGCACAGCTGAGAGGCTTAGTGAAGGAAAGGTTTCAGGAGCTCTCCACTGAGCAGATTAACCCCTGAACTGCTAAAATAAATTTACACAGTTTAATATGAAGGTGAAGTGCTTCTAATCGGTGCCGGAGTAGGATAACTCAGACGCAGCGGTCTTGTGGCTCCTCTCTGTCACTGTAATCCTGTAACACAGGTTTTTACAGTCATCAGGACAATTTGAATTGAATTAGCATTGCAATTTTAGGAATTAGTTGGCCTCAGGGAGTTTGAACAATTTGATGACTTGCTTCTCGCAAATCATATAAAATAGCAACTGTTATTTTAAACATAGCAGAATATTGCATCCCCCATAAAAGAATTGCATGACTTCAGAAGAGCTTCCCCATAATGCCTTGCAGCTATCATATCACATAGTAAAGCACAGCCAATGAAGGGAATATCCTAGCCACTCTAAAAGCCAAGGCAAGGTAAGTAACAGCTTTATTTTATGGTGAATCTTGATAGTGAGAGGACATCACAGTGCACACTTTAGCTACACTAATACGACAATAAAGCCTTAAAATACTGAAGAATCTGTACAGATAGTGTTGGACAGCACATAAGTGAAGATGATTGGTGTAGTAGAAGGAAAAGAAAATAATGTTATACACATTTTTCAGGTTAATTGAAGGTATTGAAGTACGTTCAGTATACTGCTCATTCAATTTTCTGGGAAAATTTGACAAATCTGGCAAATTTGAATTTCTAAATATTTGCTAAGAGAAAAACAGCTGTTAATACAAATGATAAAAAATACACTGCAGACGTGCTATATACTTGTTGCCCAGTTCCATTGAGAAAGATTTTTATAGTTAAAATTATATCAGCTCTTAAAAAATATTCTAAACATAAATCAGACGTTTGCAGATGTAAAGCCAATTTCGTTTAGCTTGTAAAGCCACACATTGATATATTAGTTAATCAGATTTGAAAATAATATGTATGCAAAAGAGAGGCTATAGATGAAGAAAAGGAAAGAGGATGGCAGTAGCAGAATATAATATGAAAGCAGCTTATGCTGCGCCCTAAATTTTAGTGAACAAAATCAAGTGTAAGCAATATAACAGGCAGTACTTTGGAGATTACTTGCCAGCCTGTGGCCCTAGAACCCATTGCTTCTGAAAAATCCATATTCTGTTTGAGCAGGAGGCCATTACTTATTCCAAACTATATGAAAAGGTGACAATATTAATCCCTGTACGCAAATGACCTTTATGCATAGTACAACTTGCAACGACATGGGATTCCATTTTTATTATTATAATTTATTTCTATAGCACCATTGATTCCATGGTGCTGTACATGAGAAGGGGTTACATACAAATTACAGGTATCACTTACAGTAAACAAACTAACAATGACAGACTGATACAGAGGGGAGAGGACCCTGCCCTTTTGGGCTTACATTCTACAGGATTGTGAGGCAGGAGACAGTAGGTCGGGGGGTTGCAGCAGTTCCGGTGTTGGTTGAGGCGATATCTCCGGTAGTGATGAGGAGGTAGCAGGGTCATTGCAGGCTGTAAGCTTTCCTGAAGAGGTGGGTTTTCAGGTTCCGTCTGAAGGATCCGAATGTGGTTGATAGTCGGACATGTTGGGGCAAAGAATTCCAGAGGATGGGGGATATTCGGGAGAAGTCTTGGAGGCGGTTGGGTGAGGAGCGAATAAGTGTGGAGGAGAGAAGGAGGTCTTGGGAGGACCGGGGATTGCGTGAGGTAAGAAATCGGGAGATTAGTTCAGAGACATATGGAGGAGACAGGTCATAGATGGCTTTGTAGGTCAGTATTAGTAATTTGAACTGGATAAGCTGAGGGAATGGGAGCCAGTGAAGAGATTTGCAGAGGGGAGAAGCTGAAGAGTAGTGAAGAGAGAGATGAATTAGTCAGGCAGCAGAGTTAAGGATGGACTGGAGAAGTGCGAGGGTGTTAGCAGGGAGGCCACAGAAAAGGATGTTGCAGTAGTCGAGGCGGGAGATTTTGAGGGTATGCACAATCATTTTAGTAGGTTGAGGGTTGAGGAAAGGACGGATTCTGGAAATATTTTTGAGCTATAGGCGACAGGAGTAGAAAGAGCTTGGATGTGCGGTTTGAAGGACAGGGCAGATTCCATAAGAATCAACAGGTATAACCAAAATGAAAGATCTTAAATTTAACAACTCTATTGTCTCTCATAAGTATGTTGTTCCAAATAGAGAATCCTACAATATCTTAGAAAACATCATTAATAGAGATAAGTAAATCTTCAGAAATTTCAATTTGTTGCCTTCACAGAATTTTTCCCCAAAAATTCTTGAAAGTACTACACAGTCTTCAATTGCCTTGAAAATATGTGTGTAACTCTTTAAGGTCTCATAGGAATGTTTTCATCACCTTTCAAGCTGTATAAATCAAACACAGCTTTTGTAATGACAAAGAGACCTGAGATGTACAGTATGGTAACCTGTTCTTCACACACTAATCTTTTTATGATCTACATGTCTCACACTGGTAACCCCCCATTTTATTTATAATAATCTCTAGAGGCAGATCCTCATGAAGATCTGTGTCTGGCCCATAGATCTTAACAGCTCATTTACATTTAACAAAAACATAGATTTCTCAGTAATAGGACATAGGATCACAGATATCAAGGTACCTTTTAATTCAGCTTCTTATGTCCTGAATGCCCATATGGATGGTTTAGAGGACCGATCCTTCTGATAGATTCCCTTTAAGGCACTTACATGCCCTGATTGTGTGAATGCCTTAACCGTCATACTTTCTGGGAAGGCATCTTCAGACTAATCAATAATGTTAGGCATCATTCTGTGAAATATCCATGTACTGTCCAATTTTTTTCTATCGGACAGCACACTAATCCAATGAGTAATGGTTTAATGGTTGATTTCGATCCTCGAGATTGGAATACAATAGGACACAGGCTAAATCTCACATATCTCATTCTCAGATTTGTGATTTTAACAGATGTCTGAATACATCTATCCTACTCAATGGTTCCACGTGCTGTACTATAAAAAAAATCGGACAGCATACAAATATTTCGCAGAAATGTATGGATGTGGCTTCAGGGTATGTGCACATGACGTCTTTTTTTAGGCAAAATATGCTTAGAACCTCCATAAAAGATTTCAAATCAATAATGTGACCTGACCATTTTTCTGGCTGCTTCTATTTGGAAGCTGCTCACTAGTTTATATCTCCCCCACAAAAAATCCTGGCAGCAAACTCATCAGTGATGAGCGAGCATGCTCGAATAAGGAGCTACCCAAGCATGCTCTTGTGGTAATAGAGTATCTTCGGTGTGCTTGAATGCTATGTTCGAGTCACCATGGCTGCATGTCTTGAAGCTGTTCAACAGCTACAACACATGCAGGGATGCCTTGCAGCTCAATAAGGCCAGGCCTGCTGGAAATTCTCCAGGTGTTGTCCTTTCAGGGTGATTGCTTGGCCATTTAATTTTCTGGCTATGCTGTGACTATTGTCAGTCATAGCTTTCAGCTTAGTGGTGTGTTTGCTTTGTTATCTATGCTCTGTACTCTGATATTCTGATCTATATTGCCAGATCTTGGACTTTCTTTTTGACTACCCATTTGTATTTCCCCCTTTATCTTGATGCACTAAGACCTTGGAATTGTGACCCCGGACTGTAAACATGACTGCGCATTTGTCTCTCCCCTCTGTATATGACGTACCCTCCTGGCTCTTGACCTTGGACTGCTTGACTTCCCCGACTCCTGGCTTGTCTGTGAGAAGTGACTCAGCATGACAGCAAAATAGATGCGGATTGGTGTCAAAAGGGGCTTGGTTCAAGATAAGCTAAATTGCACCAAAATGTTGTCACAACAAAGTTGGACTAAAGTAATGTGAGGCGAGCGGTTGGATAAAAGCACAGTGACTCTAGCTGGATGATACAATTGGTGCATGTTTTTAATTTAATTCTCAACCTCTTTAGATTTAAGACAGCATTAAAAAATCTGATCAATAATCTTTAGGGCAGCAGACTGGTAGTGTTTGCTATAATCTAGATCATTAATAGCAATTACAATACATTCATATCCTTCTCCATTGCAGATTCATTTTGCTATCCCTTAGGCCAGCTAAGATATGGCACTGTGGGGCTATGACATGGAGTACAGCATGTACTGTATTTTCTTTAGCTGTGTTTGTCTTATTGCAGAACAATCCTCCCTCACGCTGATAATTGACAATATAATGACTTGTGCAGTGTACGACACATTTCATCTGTAGCATGTTTGGGTACTCTGCTATAAACATCACAATTAGATGTGACATCTTTTTATAACAACATATGCTCCTTTTCACAGTGTTTGGTTCTGTGGACTTGGCAGACAAATCAGCCAACTGTTCTCAGATGTGGTCGATTAAGCTCGTTATCAAAATACAGACTGAGCGTTAGTGATCGGAGCGGTGCTGGATGTGATGTTCTTTACTTTTCTGATGAAACTCACACTGTTATTTAATGGACTATGACGTTTTTGGTTAGAAAGGAATGATTCCAACTCGATTTGAGTCATGGACAAGAAACTGTCTCTTTTTCTGAAAGTAAATGTGTAAATGTGTAGAATATGTCACTCCAATTATCTTATTTATCCCCAAGAGCCATAAATTACCAAATTCCAATTTAACAAGAGGCTCTACACCCAAAATTAACTTTTATAATATAATTTCTATGAATTTACAAATGTCATGAGGTCTAACCTTTATGACAGTAGTCAAGAACAGACCACTGAGAAAAGAAGACCAAATGCCAAGGCTGTAATGCTGGTTGGTGTGGACCCACTATGCCACAGGTCGGGCTTAGCTTGGAGGAGCGTAACTAAATGACTACCAGGTATTCACTAGAGCCTCTGAGGGTGAGAATAGACTTGATCGCTGGCAGACAACAGGTACTACTTTAAGTAGTCTCTGTGACTGTAGCAGCTGAATGAGGGTTCAGAGACATGGGTACAAGACATAGGAGAGTGAAGGCAAAGACGTGGTTAGAAAATCCAAGTTCAGTACAGGCAGCACAGATTTGATACATATAGCAGAGGTCAGAAGCTGAGAGGTTAAACAGGATGGGTAAACATGCCGGGTCGATAATGGAAGTAACAATACAAACAAGCACAGGACACTAGCAGATGAACTAACTCGGAACCAGGAACCCACTTTAAACAAGAAGTGGTAGGAGGAGCAGCCTCAAATATACCCTGCCCACACGAGATAGGCCAGGAAACATAATCTCTACATGACACAGCAGGACTACGTTCCTGCCATGACTAGTTGTGCCCCCCTATAGCTAGGTGGAAACAGCAGTAAGATGCAGCAGTGCTGAAGGAATGCGGCAAGATGCAAGATGCAAATGGCCTGACACAACAAGATGCAGCTCAGTGACCATGGTGAGTCGGGCAGCTCTGAGGAGGCATGCGGGTTACAGTCATGATGGCATTATACATAGGAGCCACCTACAGTCTGGAAAATAAGAAATATAAAATGTAGTTTAGAAGCCACTAATCTGGAATTGCCTGTGGTGATGTGTACTGTCCCCAAAAATCATGTGGTTAAAAATACCACTTGCAGTTGGATATTATGATTCAGCAGCTTAAAGAGGTAAGTAAGCAACAGGATGACATAGTTCAGCAGGGAAAAAAGTTAAGTAACAAACAGGAAGTGATAAGTCAGCAGCAAGAAATGTTAACACTTCTTGCTGTTGAGCTGACATTTCCTATTGTTAAGTCAACAACTGGAAGGGTCAGCTCAATAGTAAGGAGTGTTAACTTAGGGATAGGAAGTTACATGTCAACCACAGGAGGTGACAGATCAGCAGTATAAAGAATTAAGTCAGCAACAGGAAATGACAACTTATGAGCAGGAAGTATTAAGTCATCAACAGGAAGTGATGGTTCAGCAGCAGAAAGTATTAAGTCAGCAACAAGTGAAAGATCAGTAGCAGGAACTATTAAGTAAGAAAAGGGTAGTTGTGAACAGCCAGAAGTGTTAAGTCAACAACAGAAAGTAGTCAACTGAAGGAAATGTCAATTCAACAATAGGAAGTGGCCACCAGTAGGAAGTTTTAAAAGTCAACCAAAAGCAGTAATAGGTCAACATCAAGAAGCTTTAAGTGGACAACAGGAACTAAAAGCCCAGCAGATGAAATTGTTATGTCAGCAAAAGAAAAAGACAGGTCAACATCAGGAAGTGATAGGTTAACTTATAGATATAGATAATTTCAAGTTCCTTTAGTACAATAATTTATTACCTGGATTTTGACTTTACTGCTTTTACAAAAGTATTGAACAATATTTATCAGTAATTGTTAATATAAAAAATCTAAAACTATTTAAATGTAAAAAAAAATAATTTAGAATAATGAAATATTATTATTTAACTAACAATCTATCTTGTAGCTCCTCAGTCGCAGTGTAAAATCTAATTCTAGACTCCTAATATGGGCCAGAGGGACCTTTTGGTCTTTCTTATGCTATATTAGTCTGGTGCAATCTCTGCATCACCTATAGCTATGGCCAGGTAAAGACTGGGGCTAAAATTCAGCCCTGGCATTTGAAATCACACAGGCCCATGCTGTCCCCATCCCCAAGCAGCAGATGGGATATATTACCAATATTACCCTGCATGGAGGAAAGCAAGATTTACTACAAGACCAATATTTCTAATGATACCTCTGTCACAAGTTTTAACAGTATGGGTGTCTTGAGAACACCAATTCTGTTAACGTAGCAGACAAGGCGGCCCACGACCAGACAGGCCCTTCTGGCATTTGCCAGAATTGCCAGATGGCCAGTCTGGCACTGGCTACGGACCTCATTCTCATTGTGTGTATTCTAGGCTTAATTTGTGATCATAAATAGATAATGACTGCATTATACCTTATTGAACACTATTAGGCTTACAAGTCTGTCTTATTAATGTATATTGTGAATACTCTGTATAGTCAGTCATTAAATACCTAATCTGTGTTCCTTCCTATGTTAATATTAATCCTAGTATATTAGTAACAGAATATTTCTGCATTTGGATGGTTCTCTGACAGTCTCCCCTTACATCATTGCGGGGCACAGTACAGGATATAATGAGTATATTTTCACAAAACAAGAATGTCAAAAACACTCTATAAGTATGTGCCATATGTTTTCCAGGAATCTTGTTAAGATCGAAAAGTCCTCAAAGGAGATCTATACCTGCACGAAGATGTTCATTACTTCTCTTTATATACTTGCAAATCCTCATAATGGGGAATCAATATCAAACACATCTAACAACAGAGAAATTAAAAAAAATTACTCCACTGTAAACTTCCCCGCGACGCCAATGGTTCCTACCGGTATTATATTTACTTTGCGGCAGTCATCACCTGAAATGTATTTGCATGACTGCTATAGCAAATCGGTGGGATCAGCAGTAGAGGCGAGCAAATAAATTCAAGTGGAATTGAATTGTACTCAAATTTTACAAAACTCCACATTCGGCAAAAGGGATTTTTATGAATTCACTTTTGCGCAAATTCAACATAATGGTGGCTGCAGGGCGCCATCTTTCTGAACCATATAGTACCATCAAAAGGTAGGAAAAAAGATCCTTATACTCACCCTATCGTTTACCTCTCTTGCTTCTCCACTCATCACGATTGCCCGTCTGGTCCCGTCAAATCTTCTAATGCTCGTCACTCACATTAAAATCCCTGACTCTGTGCATTTCTGTGCAAAGTCATGGCACACATTGACCTTTCATGAGAGGCTTGGGGATTTTAGCGTGAGTGATAATGAGGAACCAAGAGGCTGGAGAGGTTAGCAGTGAGTAAAAAAAATGCAGCATACGTGGGAACATGACCTAAAATGGAGAGAGCAATTTATTTTTTTTACTTTAATTCAAATTTATTTTTATTTTAATAGCATTTCCTGCTGTTGGAAAAAAACTAAAATTAAACTTTAAAATTTTATATTCTTATTTTATAACGATAATAGAAAAAATTGGAGTCTGCCTCAACAGGACTGGATTTTCCTTTTCTTTTTCAAAAGAAAATATAGTGCATACAAAAGAAAAATTTACATGGTTGACATGACCCAGTCGAAGTGTTTCGACTGCACTAAGCAGTCTTACTCATGACTAAGCAGTCTTACTTTTTTTTTAACCCCTTACCGTACAGTTACATCATATGCTGGCTCTCTGACCTGTGCGCAGGCTCAGAGGATGGCTGTGATATTCAGCCATCATCTGCCTATAACAGCTGCATGACTGTTAACCTGTTAAATGCTGTTGTCAATCTCTGACTACTGCATTTATAGAGTGCTGACAGAGGGGAGTGTCATTCTATACCGCCATGGATTGCCATGACAGCCGAGGGTTTGCTGAAGATCCCCGTGTATGTCATGACAGTTCTCCTATGAATGCCAGCTTGTGGTTGACGGTCAAAGGAGACTGTGATTTTTTTCTATATGCAGTAGTACTGTGAATTGCTATGCATAACACAAGTGAATGGATGATCGCAGATTCATGTACCCTAAGGGGACTAACAGGCACCGTGAAAAGTAAAAAAAAAAGTTTATTTTAAATAAATACATAAAATCAAATTACCCCACTTTTGCCCCTTTTAAGTGAACCTGACAGCTTATACATGCTGTCAGTCCATGGGCAGCATGTATCAGATGATGGCTGTATGATTACAGCTAGGTAAAACACAGGGACTGAGTCACATGGCACCTGCACCTAGTCCAACATGCAGGTCTCTGAAGGTTTCTCCATGCCCGCTGCCAGTGACTAACATGTGCATATAGGTAGACACCTATCAATCCAGGCCAGTGGGAGGAGAGAAGCCAATTTTTTTTCATCAACTAAATAATTAAAAAACAACTATGCTTGTTTGGTATCTGCTTAATGATACTGACCCAGACAATCATATTGCCAGGTCAGTTTTACTGTACAGTGAACGTGGTAAATATAAAACGAAAAAAAATTGTGCAATTGAACTTTTTCACAATGTCGCCACATTTGGATGTTTTTTTACCCCACATTTCAGTAAATCATATGATTAAATGAATGGTGCTATTCAAAAGTCAAACTCGTTCCGCAAAACACAAGCCCTTATATGACTATGTTGATGGAAAAATAAAAAAGTTATCATGCATAGAAGAAAATCAAAAAGTGAGCGTTCAAAAATGAAATATTGTCCAGTCGAGAAGACGTTAAAGCAGACTCACATGTGAAAGTCACTTGGAATATCCTTAAAGGAAATGTGTAATCAGAAAATGATTATAGTTTAAATCAGGATTTTTATGTTACATGTATTTTTTCATAATATTGTTTTCGCTAAATTTTCCATTTGATTTTGTTAATTAAAAATCAGAATTCTTGAAATGTTCATAATGGTCACCAAGGGCAATACTAGACTTACACTTCCTGTTCTATACAGATCCCTTCTGAGCAGTTTCATGGACACAGCAATAGGCTGTTTTTGACTTATTGACTTCCTCAGGAGAATTTTCTAAGCATGCTCTAATCTGGGAAAAGGTCATTGTACAGTAAGGGTAAGAAGGTTAGCTGTAACATTATCTATTTTAAACAGTGGATCCTGTGTTATCTATAATATAACGCTAGGAGCGTCACTCTGTCTGAAGCC
>VIAB01014331.1:8240-18922 GCA_009801035.1 Oophaga pumilio | reverse complement strand
TGAAATTGCCTGCACCCCCAACGACCAATGTGCGAAAATTTTGCCTGGGCTAAACTAGTCACTTTATAAAGAGAATTTGTCACCACTCCTAACGTATCTGTTTTAGTAAATGGTAACATTTCTTTTAAAGGGAATCTGTCAGTAGAATTTTACACCCAAACTATTTATATGAGCATGTAGATCTTTCAAAGAGAAGTCCAGCAATACCTGTACATGGCCAGTCTGTTCCTCCATTACTGAGAAATAAATGTTTGAATTGATGCAAATTAGATGCAAATTAGGCAGATTTACTATTTGTGGATCTGAAGCCTCTATCACTCCAGCTCTATTCCTTGCCCAGTGCTGTCTCCTCCTGCTTGACTGACAGCTCCTTTGCCTGAAGTCACATAGCTTATAGACTGTCAGTCAAGCAGGAAGAGGAGGCAAAGGACAGGTAATAGAGCTGGAGTGACACAGGCTTCAGATCTATAAAAGCTCTTCAGCACCATTTCCATGTCAATTCAAATGCTGATTTCTCAGTAATGCAGGACAGGACTGGCCATGTAAAGGTATTGCTGGACTTGTGTTTGAAAGAGCTACATGTGAATATAAAGAGTTTGAAGGTGAAATCCTGCTGACAGATTCCCTTTTAAAAAATTCCAATGCGTGATTTCTTTTAAAACCCTATTGTGCAGTTTCTCTGTTATTCCTCCTAGAAACTTCTGTATAAATAGACAACTGGTGTTACTAATTGGAATTGTGTCCCTATTACCTGACACTGTCCAATCAGTGAACCCCAATGGAGACAGTGATAATATTATCTGTAATGCGCTGTGAAAAGAATTTTGCTTTATAATTATAGTTATACAATAAATAAATCGGTGCTGCCAGTATAAAATTCTGATAGGACACCTCCTTTGATAAAACATATGGTAACACACAGTTGCAATTTGGTCACACATTTCTAGGAGGAATAACAGAGTAGCCATACAATGCAGAGTTATAAGAAAAGACGCTCCAGAATTTCTATTTCATGAGGGTATTTAACAAAGATGATTTGTCAGCAAAAGTGAAAGGTCTCCTTAAGATATATCCATATTCTTACAAAAACTACTGGAAATGGTGATAACATTAAGAAATATTTTTTTTTTGCTTCCAGTTTTTGCTTTTTTTTAGCTGCCGAACAGACAGATAAGAATGGTTTTCTGAGATTATGATTAGAAAGGCAAAATACATAGACCTTTAATTGCAAGAGGGATTTGCTCTAAAACCAGATTAATTATAATATAACAGCTGTGATCATGGCTGCATCCGACATTTATTCATATCAATGGGATGAAACCTTCTCATTTGTGCAGAAAAATCTAGAAAAGAATTGAATTTTAAATGGCAAATCATGGAAAGAATTAGAGATTGATAAGCTGTAGACCTGAGGGACAGTAAGCAAGAAAATCCATCAAAGAGGAGAACAGACGTCTGGATTAGAGATGGGTGGACACCTGGATGTTTGGGTCCAGCAGGTTTGGCCGAACAGTTATAAAAAGTATAAACTTTATACCTCTGATCACAGCTGAGCGCTCACGCTGTCTTTTGCCAGCATGGGAACTACGGCTCTTTGAGTGGTGGGAATGATTCCACTGACGATTAGAAGCGGTATTTGCCGCGCTGTCATGCACATGACAGCGCGATAAACACCCAGTGTTCAGGCAGCTAAACCCGAACAGTAACACAGACTTCCTGGTGAAGTCCTTGTTTGGTGTCCGTGCCTGAACAGTAGGTGTTTGGTACGGATGCCGAACTTTACTGTTTGGGTTCACCCATCTCTAGTCTGGATCTGGGCATCACTGCAGCCGAGTGTGAAGCCAATGGATCATCATCAGCAAGAAATGTGTTGGCCCAAAGGTGGAGCTTGAAGTTCCTGGAACCTTATAACATCTATATTGGGGTTCTTCAAACTGCCAAATGTTGTGTAAAGCACTGTCATCGCCTTAAGTGTTTAAGTGTCTGCTGGGCCCCCTGTGGCATTAAGGTATGTCCTTTTGTAACTGCATCCTTCCCACCTTCTTTAGTTCCCCAATTTTGTAGATGTTTTCTAGTTTCTTTGGTAACGGATGGGTTATATGTTATGCAGATGGTTTGGGCTCTGACTGGTGTAAAGAATAGAGGGACACTGGACTGGAGCTACGGTAGCAATGTCCCAATGTCTAGAAGTGTGATGTCTTAGGTTAAGGGGCTCCAATAGTGGCATCTCTAACTCCCACCCAACACACTCTCGAAAATGGAAGTGACTATAGTGCCATCTCAGTATACTTTCTGGACACAGTAGTGCCTTTAGTACTAACCCTGTGAACTCTTGGGACAGAGTGGCATCAAAAGTACTTGCCCATTGTACAGTATTTACAAATATACTCATCTCTAATACCATCACAGTGTACTTTCTGCACATGGTGGTACCTCTAATATTATCTCAAAGCACTCTCAGGACTTTGTGTTGATTCTAGCATCATCTCGGTGTTATTTTTGGATATTGTGGTGCCTTTATTAGTAGCCCAGTGCACTCTTAGGAAAGGGTGGTATTTCTTTTACTAGCCTAGCGTAAACTTTGTACATGGTGGCTTCCAAAGAACTAGTCCAGCGCACATTCAGAACATGGTACTGTCCCTAGTACCAGCTTTGTGCACACACTGGTATCTACAGTACTAGCCCAGTTCAGTCTATGCACATTGTGGAATTAACAATACCAGCCCAGTGCAATTCCTTGAAATAGTGGTGTTTCAAGTAGCTGCCCAGTGCATTTTCTGAATAGGGTGGCATTTCTAGTAAAAGCCAAGTGCACTCTCTATACTGGGTAGCTTCTCAATTACGAACACTGGGAACTATATTTACTGGTTAAAATCTCTAATATGAGCACAGGTTCACTCTCTGTACTGAGTAGTATCTCTAGTACCAGTACAGGGCACTTTCTGTAGTGAGTAGCGTCTCTAGTATAAGCACAAGGAACTCTCCATACTGGGTAGCATCTCTACTACCAGCATAGGGCACTGTCCGTACTGGGAAGCATCTCCAGTACCAGCTCAGTGCTTTTTTAGGATAAGGTGTTGTCTCTAGTACCAACCCAGTGCACTCCCTACACAGGGTGGCATCTCTAGTACCAACCCAGTAAACATTCCGGATGTGGTGTTGTCTCTAGTGCGAGCCCAATGCACCCTTAGAATACAGTAATGTCTCTATGTGGGATGGGCCGAAACCATAAAAAAGTTAATAAAACAAAAACACAATACAATTGTGAAAAAAATGTAAAATAAATGACCTAAATATTAAACCTTCAGAATCATGCAGTTTAGGCCTGTTTCACACTTCAGTTTTTTGGCATCAGTCAAAATCTGTCATTAGCACAAAAAAATGGATCCGACGGATTTGCCTGGTGGATTCGATATTTTCCCCATAGACTTGTATTAGTGACGGATTTTGACGGATGGCCTTCCGTTGTGCCCGTTGTGCGACGGATCCGTCATAAAATGACTGTCCGTCTGGAGGACAAAACGTCCATTTTTGGTCAGCGTCAAAAAGACGGACGTGACGGATCCGCTTGCGTCCATCATCGGGTAGAATGGACGCCTATGAGCGACAGATGCGTCACCGTCCGTCATATGACGGAATCCAGTAATGGATTCCGTTTTTGTATACTGAGCATGCCCAGAATAATTTCCCTTTCCAGAAATTTACCATAGAAAACGTTCTGCCACAGAAACAGTCTCTCTCTCTCTCAACAGAGTTCACTTCGGCAGCCTTAACGGATCCGTAAAAAAAAAAGATCCAGTGCATCAGTTTTTTCAAATCTGCAATGGATCCGTTTTCTTCACACTTTCACGGATTTTTACTGATGCCAAAAAACTGAAGTGTGAAACAGGCCTTACTCATGAACTATTTAGTTGTACTTGCTAATTTATACTGTACTTATACAAGCAACAACAAATGTTTTAACCTCTTGTACAGGTTCTGCAAATGTGAATTTCAAGGTTGTTAATAGACATTTATTTGAGCCAAGTAAGGCCTCTTTCACACATCCGTTTTTTGCCGTCCGGCGGGATCCGGCATGTTTTTAAAAAAACAGATCCGTTTTTTTTTACACCGGATCCGTTTTTTCTGATTGAGTTGCATTAGCGCAGGATCGCTCCACATGTGCTTGCGTTTTGTCCGTTTTTTGCCGGATCCGTGTCAAATTTTGTTTCCGGCTGCCGGACACAACGCATGTTGTAACGTTTTTTGTGTCCAGCGCAAAAAACGGACAGCAGCGGATGCGACGCAACCGGCTCTGGGGTGCAATGCAAGTCAATGCGAGAATCCGGCCGCCGGATCAGTCTTTAGCCTGATCCGTCCACCGCATTCCGTTTATCAGCTCGGATCTCTCTCTCTCTCTCCGTTCCAGGCATGCATACACTGCATTTTCCCGGTTCAAAAGTTCACAACGGCTCCAGCTTCAAATCGGATCCGTTGCATCAGTTTTTCAACAATCTACGCCTGATCCGTCTTTTTATACATTGGACGGATTGTGCCGGACGGCAGAAAATGGATGTGTGAAAGTAGCCTTAGTTGTACACAAGAAGGAATGCTGAACAGGAAGCTCCACAGTCAAAAATGTAGATATAATATATTAATGTTGCCTTTTTTGACGTTTTTACCTATTTTCTAACATATTTGTTTCTTGCTACTAACAAATTGTCTGCAAGCAAGCAAGTCACCTCTAGTGTAAATGATCCAATCAGATCCACAAAATATTCGCAACTAAGCATTATTATACACTCACAGTACTAATTATAAGTATACAACAGGAATGAAAGATCCAAGATCAGCAACTTGCTTATGGTTTCCAGCAGAAGATGTTAATGTTTAATCCTATGAGGAAAAATAAACTAAAATTCGTTACAAATAGAACAAACAAGGTAATGAAAATGAACTAATAAGTAGTGATGAGCGAATTTGTTCGGAAAACAATTGCCAAGCATAAATTCGGCATGAATATGGCACATTCGGATTCGTGACAGAAACCAGAGCAAAATTTTATAAAATCGGCAACATTCGGTAAAAGTGGGGGAAAATATTTGAGTTGCTACAAAGTTATTTTTAGCATTTTAGCAACGATAATAGTGGTGTATCATGAGTGTTTGGCACGTGTTTGATGAGGGGAGGGGGGGTTTGCAGAGCTCAGAGGTGCGGCGTTCTTGTAAACAGTCATTTTTTTTTCCTAACTTAATGTGTGCACATTGCGGCTAGCCAATCAGGGTGCAGGAAACACCCACAATGTCCTGACACAACAGCTTGTGTCATTGGCTGCTGAAATCACATGTCCCTCTCCATATAAATAGCGGACATCTTGTTTTAGCACCATTTTGACAATGTAACAGCGCAGAGAGGCTGCTCCTGACGCTGGCACCGTTAGCAGCAAGATTTTAGCTACTTAGCTACTTAGTTGTATATCAGTCAGATAGTGTAGCTAGATAATGTCCAGTGTGGCTGTAAAATTTTCCTTCCGGAATTTTTTTTTTGGCCATTACTGAGGTTCACATACAAAGTCAGCACGTGTTGTGCACAGCTTCTATTGTGCACGAGTATAGCATTCTAAATAATATTTTTTCACTAAGTAAATGTGAAAAAGCCTGCTGTATCCCACATTTTAGCTAGTTAGCTAGGTGGTTGTATATTAGTCAAATAATGTAGCAAGCTACTGTCTATTGTGGCTGTTAAATTTACCTTCCAGCATTTTTTTTTCTTTTTTGGCCATACTGATTTGCACAAAGAAAGCCAGCAGTGCACGTGTTGTGCACTGCTTCTACTGTGCTCCATGCATGAATATAGCATTCTAATTCACATGTAGCTAGTGAAAAAATATTAAACAGCCTGCTGTATCACATCTTGTCATTTAGTGATGTGGTAATATAAAACTGTCTGCAGACCTAAGGCACATTAAAAAAGTTTTAATTTTTTCTGTTGCTAAATGTGAAACAGCCTACTGCATCCCACGTTGTCATTTTGTGGCGGTGATATGAACCTGTCTGTAGACCTAAGGCACATTAAAAAAATAAAAAATTTCAGTTGCAAAAAAGTTAGACGGCCCACAGTATCATACTTTGTCATTTGGTTGAGTTGAAATTAAGCTGTAGAGGCGTGATTCAGAGGCCACAAAAAAATCTTCTGTTATTAACATCATACAGTAAGGGACCTGACTTTAAAATAGTTTGTAGCATCTAGTGTGTTATAGAGGCCTGATCCATAGGCCACAAAAAAGTCTTCTGCTATTAACGTCATACTGCGCTTTGGACGGAGTGGACATGTGCTGCGTCCAAAGCGTTGCCTAATATTGAACATGGGAACATACCCCTAGAGACCTGACTTTAAAATATTTTGTAGCATCCAGTGTGTTATAGGGGCCTGATCCATAGGCCACAAAAAAGTCTTCTGTTATTAACGTCATACAGTAAGGGACCTGACTTTAAAATAGTTTGTAGCATCTTGTGTCTTATAGAGGACTGATCCATAGGCCACAAAAAGTATTTCTGTTATTAAAGTAATACAGTAAGGGACCTGAATAGTTTGTAGCATCTACAGGGTGGGCCATTTATATGGATACACCTAAATAAAATGGGAATGATTGGTGATATCAACTTTCTGTTTGTGGCACGTTAGTAGATGGGAGAAGGAAAACTTTTCAAGATGGGTGGTGACCATGGCGGCCATTTTGAAGTCGGCCATTTTGGATCCAACTTTATTTTTTCCAATGGGAAGAGGGTCATGTGACACATCAAACTTATTTAGAATTTCACAAGAAAAACAATGCTGTGCTTGGTTTTAACGTAACTTTAATCTTTCATGAGTTATTTACAAGTTTATGACCACTTATAAAATGTGTTCAAAGTGCTGCCCATTGTGTTGGATTGTCAATGCAACCCTCTTCTCCCTTAAAACTTCGTAACAAAAATAAATTTTGGTTCCATAATTGTGCTGATGTAAAGTAGACATGTGGGAAATGTTACTTATTATTTATTTTGTGTGCCATATCTATGTGATTTATGGGCATGAAAACTCAAAGTAGAAAAATTGCGAAATTTTCAAAAAATTCATCAAATTTCCATTTTTTCACAAATAAACGCAAGTGATATCAAACAAATTTTACCACTAACATGAAGTACAATATGTCACGAGAAAACATTGTCAGAATCACCGGGATCCATGGAAGCGTTCCAGAGTTATAACCTCATAAAGGGACAGTGGTCAGAATTGTGAAAATTGGCCCGGTCATTAACGTGCAATCAACCATTGGGGGTAAAGGGGTTAACAGGCCTTATCGACAGGCCCAAAAAAATTATTTGGTTACTAACGTCATATAGTGGGGGACATGTCACTTTTAAATTGTTTTGAGCATCCACTCAATCTTATACAGGCCTTATCGACAGGGCCCAAAAATATTTTCTGTTTATAACGTCATACAGCAGTGAACATGTCACTTTTAAATTGTTTTGAGCATCCACTCAATCTTTAACAAGCCATATCGACAGGCCCAAAGAAATTATTCTGTTACTAATGTCATACAGTAGGGGACATGTCACTTTTAAATTGTTTGGAGCATCTGCTCAATCTTATACAGGCCTTATCGACAGGCCCAAAAAATTCTTCGGTTACTAACATCATATAGCAGGGGACTAGTCACTTTTAAATTGTTTGGAGGCTATCTTCTAGATTATGTGCATCTTTGGCATGCAATTTCTCAGGGGCATATTTTATACCTTAACTTGAGATAAGCAGCTGTTACACCTATCTTCTGACGAGCATCAAACGCTCTCTGTTAATTGGTGTTGGGTAGATGAGTAATAGTTGCAGGCTGGATCCTGTATCTTGTACTTCCCATAGCCGCCCTGTTATTGATCCTGTTTTACCTTCCCATTACTGCCCCCCAAAATATCTTCTGTTACTAACCACATACAGTAGAGGACATTTCACTTTTAAATTGGAGCATCTCGTCAATGTTATACAGGCCTTATCGACAGGCCCTCCAAAAAATCTTCTGTTATTAACATCACACTGTAATACACTGTGTGCAGAATTATTAGGCAAATGAGTATTTTGATCACATCATCCTTTTTATACATGTTGTCCTACTCCAAGCTGTATAGGCTTGAAAGCCATCTGCCAATTATGTAAATCAGGTGATTTGCATCTCAGTAATGAGGAGGGGTGTGGTCTAATGACATCAACAACCTATATAAGGTGTGCTTAATTATTAGGCAACTTCCTTTCCTTTGGTAAAATTGGTCAGAAGAGAGATTTGACGGACTCTGAAAAGTCAAAAATTGTGAGATGTCTTGCAGAGGGATGCAGCAGTCTTGAAATTGCCAAACTTTTGAAGTGTGATCACCAAACAATCAAGCGTTTCATGGCAAATAGCCAACAGGGTCGCAAGAAGCATGTTGATAAAAAAAGGCGCAAAATAGCTGCCCATGAATTGAGGAAAAGCGTGAATCTGCCAAGATGCCATTTGCCACCAGTTTTGCCATATTTCAGAGCTGCAACGTTACTGGAGTATCAAAAAGCACAAGGTGTGCCATACTCAGGGACATGGCCAAGGTAAGGAAGGCTGAAAAACGACCACCTTATGGTTTTATGGACTGATGAAATGAGAGTGACTCTTGATGGGCCAGATGGATGGGCCCGAGGCTGTATCAGTAAAGGGCAGAGAGCTCCACTCGGACTCAGATGCCAGCAAGTTGGAGATGGGGTACTGGTATGGGCTGGTATCATCAAAGATGAAGTTGTGGGACCTTTTCAGGTTGAGGATGGAATGAAGCTCAACTCCCAGACCCACTGCCAGTTTCTGGAAGACACCTTCTTCAATCAGTGGTACAGGAAGAAGTCGGTATCGTTCAAGAAAAACATGATTTTCATGCAGGACAATGCTCCTTCACATGCATCCAAATACTCCACAGCTTGGCTGTCCAATAAAGGTCTAAAAGAAGAAAAAATAATGATATGGCCCCCTTGTTCACCTGATCTGAACCCCATAGAGAACCTGTGTGATGTGAGATCTACAGGGAGGGAAAACAGTACACCTCTCGGAACAGTGTCTGGGAGGCTGTGGTGGTTGATATCCTCCTAAGTTAGCCAAATCTAAAAAAAACCCACTCCAACTTCCAAAAATATTAAGCTTTGAATTGATTGAGAACATAGTTGTTGTTCAATAATAAAAAGAATCCTCTCAAATACAACTTGCCTAATAATTCTGCACACACTGTATAAATTTTGTTAGTATAAGTCTATCCCCGTGTGTGCTGTGAGTTCACGGCCAATGAACTCACTTCACTTTTGTGACGTAGGCATGAGCGGCCATGGGAAATTTTCCCACGGCGCTCGCAGTGACGTCAAAAAGGTGAAGTGAGTTCACTGGCTGTGAACTCCCGGGACCTTTCTGACTGCACCGCGTGAGCAGAACGTTTTCACGCTCGCAGTGCCCTCAGACAGGGAATAGCAGTACACATGTAGAAACTGAGCTCAGTTTCTCTGCTGAATGACAGGCTGCATGGTCGCACCATGCAGCCTGCCATCTAGATGTAGCAGAGCTGAACCCGTCATGGTACTAATGGATTAAAATCATCTCTGTGGAAAGATGAGGAATTTTGTTGTTTGTTTTTTTACCTCTTTTGCAGATGACAAGGGCATCAGTGGAATTAGGCGAGGTAATAAGTATGGTTTAATTAATAATTTTAAAGGAGTCTGTAGCTTTCATTCAATTAAAGGACTTTTTTCTGGGTGTCTGTGATTTCTTGCAATGTGACTATGGGGTTAGTAATGGGGGCGTCATATTGACGTTTCTCTATTACTAACCTTGGGGCTTGATTTCATCAAGGCAATACAAAGGTGACATCAACCCCCCCAACTATTACCCCACTTGCCACCATTACAGGGCAAGTGGGAAGAGCGAGTCTAAGTGTCAGAATTGGCGCATCTAAGAGATGCGCCTTTTCTAGGGCAGTTGAGAGCTGATGCTTTTAGCTGGGGGGTCCATTATCCATGGCCCTTTCCTAAGCTATTAGTATCAGCCCGCAGCTGTCTGCATAGCCTTTGCTGGTTATTAATTATAGGGGGACCCCACATCATTTTTTGGGGGGATTCCCCATTTTAATAGCCAGTAAAGGCTAAGTATACAGTTGAGAGCTGATATTAATAGCCTGGGAAGCTCCATAGGTATTACCCCCTTCCCACACTATAAACATCTGCCCCCAGTCGTCGGCTTTCCCTCTGCTGGTTACGAAAATTTCACATGAGCTCATGCCATTTTTTTCTGGAAAATAATCTTTTATTACTTTCAATACATTTACAGTAATTTGCACACAAACTGTACTAATTGTATTTGTCACAGACATCTATATATCTTCCTATTCTATCTGTATTTACTGTATGTAACACATCTTTTATCCTGTCGGCTACTGCAGTGATTTTACAGAACACGGCAGATGAATTACCGACTCTTCTTCTATTTATCTTTATAACTATGCAATATAAATACATATATATACAGTACAGACCAAAAGATTGGACACACCTTCTCATTTAAAGATTTTTCTGTATTTTTATGACGATGAAAAATGTAAATTCACACTGAAGGCATTTAAACTATGAATTATCATATGTGGAATTATAGACTTAACAAAAAA
>VIAB01014330.1:0-11681 GCA_009801035.1 Oophaga pumilio | reverse complement strand
ACCAGCAAACTGAATCAAAACCTAACAAGAGGGTTCTAACAGTAATAATTCTGGAAGGCTTCGACAAATCCCAGTGATTCTTAGAATGTTGTTTTCATGACACATTGTACTTTATGTTAGTGTAAAATTGAAGTCGAAATTTTTTGCACTTATTTGTAAAAATGTAAAAATTTTATCTATTTTCAAACTTTCAATTTTTATATCCTTAACCCAGTTAGTCATGCTGTAGAAAATACATTATAAATAACATGTCCAATATGTCAAAATTAAATAACCATCATTTTTGAAACATAATTTTTTTTGTTAGGAAGTTACAAGGGTTAAAATTTTATCAGCAATTTCTCATTTTTCCAACAAAACTTACAAAACTCTTTTTTTCAAGGAACACATCACATTTGAAGTGACTTTGAGAGGCCTATATGAAGAAAAATACCCAAAAGTGACACCATTTTAAAAATTGCACCCTCAAAGTACTCAAAACAATATTTAAGAAGTTTATTAACCCTTCACGTGGTTCACAGTAATGAACGGAACGTGGAAGGAAAAAAAATAGTGCTATTTGACTTTTGGAGTGCAAAATGGGCATGGACAAATAGTGGATGCCATGTTGCATTTGCAGAGCCCCTGATGTACCTAAAGAGTGGAAACCCCCACAAGTGACCCCATTTTGGAAACAAACCCCTCAAGGAACTAATCAAGAGGTATAGTGAGCTCCTTGAAACCGCAGAATTTTATAATGTTGAGCTGTGAAAACGAAAATTATATATTTTTTTCCACAAACATGTTCCTTTTGTCCCAAATTCTTCATATTTACAAGTGTAACAGAAGAAAGTAGATCATACAATTTTTTCTGCAATTTTTCCTGAGTACGCCAATACACTACATGTAGTGAAAAACTACTGTTTTGGCACATGACAGAGAAGAGAAGGAGCGCCATTTTAATTCTGGAGAGCATTTTTGGGTGGAACAGACTGTGGATGCAACGTAACATTTGAAGAGCCCCTAAAATATCAAAACAGCGGAAAACCCTGCAAGTGACCACATTTTTGGAAACTATAACTCTTGAAGAATTCATCTAGGTCTCTAGAGTACATTTTTATCTCTCAGGCGATTCACAGAATTGTATAACATTGGCTGTGTCAATGGAAAATTTAATTTTTTTCCACTTTTTAAATTTTCAAAATGAATAATAGGACAAAATGGACCACAAAATAAGTTATGCCTTTTCTCCTAAGTACACCAATACCTTATATGTGGTTGAAAACTACTTTTGAGGCACAGTGCAAAACTCAGTAGGGAAGGAGAGCTGTATTGTAGTATGCATTTTGTTGAAATGGTTTGAGGGAGCCATGTCACTTTGGCAGGGCCCCTGAAGTGCCAAAACAACAGGACCCTTATAAGTGACCCGCATTTTTCAAACTACATCTCTCAATGAATTTATCTAAGGCCTCTTTCACACGTCCTCATGATTCCTGTACAGTACTGGTGAGATCTGTGGTCACTTTTTGGGATGTTGTTCTTTTTCCCAGATTATAAATATCAGCCTCCAGCCGTGGGAATTCTCTCTGCTGGTTATGAAAATTGTTCGGAGCCCAGGCTGCTTTTTGTTTAATTCTTTATTTTACACAGGTAGGATGCAGCTGCTGCTCAATACAGCTCCCATCATTGTCGCCTGGTCGCGCTGATCTCAGTGAGACCAAGCACCTGGGAACAGTGTGAACTGTGCTGCTCCTTTCCAGGTGCCGCTACGTCTCACGGTGATATAATCCGTGTGTCATTAGTGTGCATGGCATGTATTTTGTCTGTAATGCTGATAAAAACTGACATGTCTATGAGTTTTTCACATGGACACATGGTCCGTGTGAAAAACCTGACACGCGTGCACTACCATTGAATACAATGGCGGTGCGTGTGTTCATATTTGCGGCCCTTAAAAAACAGCCTGCATACGGACATAAAAAATGGACATGTGAAGTGGGCCTAAGGGTGCATTGATCATATTGAAACCACAAATGTGTCATTTTATATCATTGGGCAATGAAGAAAAAATAATTACATTTTAACCACAAAAATGTTGTTTTAGCCCCAGGTTTTACAGTGTCACACGGGTAAGTGGTTAAAAATGGCACCAAACATTATCACAGATTTTCTGCTGAAAGTGGATACCCCATGTGTGGCTGTACAGTACTGCATAGCCACAAGCGAGACTCGGAACGGAAAGAGCGATATTAGACTCTGTGAGAACAAAAGAACAAATTATAATAGAATAGTTTGTGGACTCACAAGTGCCAGAAGAGAAGAATCCCCATGGAAGTGACCCCATTTTGGAAATTATACCCTTCTGGGAATTTATCTACACTTGTAGTGATGATTTGACTCCATGTGAATTTGCCAGAACCATGCAGCAGTGAATGTTGCTAAGTAAAAATTGAAAATTTGCCTCTGTAATGCCCATACATTGCAGTGCCTAGTTCATTGTAGTGCATATACATTATACCCAGCTTATGCTACAGAAATGCCAAATGGGGATGCTAACTGCGTTTTAGGCTCACTGTGGGAGTTTCAGAAGGAATTTGGATATGGGACCGCAAAATTCACTGGATTTCCTCTTGGTGAGAGCGATAACGATTTTTCAGAGCGTTTGTGCTACCAGTAATATGGAAGCCCCCTATATTTCCATTGATGATGGACCTAAATGGAGACTAGCTTTTTTTAAGTGGATTTATAACATTTTACATAACATTTTGGATCACATTTATCCTGCGCTCTACACTGAGTACTTGCATTGTGGTTTCCATCTAAATCATCTATTTCCCAGAGGAGCATTGCGTCTTTAAGTCTTCTCATCTCGGCATGCTTAGCATGCCAATCTCCGCAAGGAGAACCAATACTTCTTGCATATCGGTCAGACGCCTCTCACACAGCCAAACTAGATCTCACACTTTGAACTGACGAGGGGCAGTACCCCGAAACGCAGTGTCTGCAAATTGAGATTCTGTAGGAGGTAATTACAGTGGCGCTGGTATCTGAAGGATTTTTAACTGCTGCAAATCTAGATTCCAACCACAAAGAAATCAATAAAGGTAAATATGAGTGTAAAAGTAGATTCGCGCTGAAAAAAAAACAATGTATTAAAGAGGGTGGCTTTTTATTTATAAAATTAGATCACTAGTATCTATGAACAACTAGCAATAATCTTAAAATGGTTTAGCTGAAATAGACCTGTGTGATTGGAAAAGAGGTAGTTAGTGAGGTTGCCCCAGAAATATTGCAAGATGCCCATTCAAAAGCAGTAAAAAAGGTAAGTTAGTTGATTATATACAAATAATTGCTCTTGGCCAGAGCAATGGAGAAATGTGTAAATAGATATGCCGGAAACTAAAGCTGTTTCAGGGAGCTGTAAACAAATAAATAAATGAATGCATGTACAAAATAATTGTGTAAGGAGGAGGTGGTACGTCCCAGCATAAGCAGTAAGACGTAAAAGAAATAAAGTTTCCTTAATCCATAGTCAAATGCAGAGCAAGCATCTGCAGATAGTTTATGTCCCAAAATAGAGCTGCCCCGACTGGTGGCAATAGCTCTAAAACAAATTCACCGGCAAAGTGAAGGGCTTGAGCCCGATTAGGAGAGACAAACTGTGAGCCCAGGATAAGATCCACAACTGTGGATGTGCTCAGGTGTCACTAGACGAAATAAAGTACCTCCGGTGGTCTGCAGTGGGTACGGTCACATCCGTGTGTCTGTGCTCCTAGCGGTTTTTGCAGTAGGATTCGGACCTTGATGATGTAGCGCAAGACCAGTGTTGTAGCGGTCGGCTGTTGGCAGAGATCCGACACTAAGAAATCCACTGACAGGGGCCCATAAAGTCTAGACACACTCTCACACAGCCAAACCAGATTTCACACTTTGCACTAATGAGGGGCAGTACTCCGAAGCACAGTGTCTGCAAATTGAGATTCTGGTTTGGCTTTTATCCTAAGTCATATGACAAGGCTCGCTAAAGGGTCGACATTGACTTTTAGGATTGCTACTTCCAATAGGTGGCATGTGAGTAAGGAGAAAAAAGAGCAATCAGGTGGATAGAATAAATAATCACTTTATTAAACAATTCAATGTGTAAAATATACAATAGAGAAACATCACCAGAATATAGCAGGATGGTCCAGAAAAAAGCAGAGGGGCGTTCTATACCTGGCTCAGGATTGTTGGTGGTGCCCCATTCTGTGGTGAGTTCTTGGCCTCTTGCGATCTGTTATTAAATTCTGTCACTGTTGATGTATGCCATTGTTTGCATCATGTACCGCTGCTTTGAGCCACCACACTTGCATGAAGCGATTAGGCACTGGCCTTGTTACTAGATTTCTTACATTTGGGCTTCTTAATGCATAAACGGGCACCCCCACCCCTCTGTGCTTTTTTCTGGACTATCCTGCCATAGTTTGGTGATGTTTCTCTATTGTATATTTTACACATTGAAGTGCTTAATAAAGTGATTATTTATTCTATCCACCTGATTGCTCTTTTTTCTCCTTATTCACATGTTGTCATTGAGCGGGTGTTTCTGTTCCCTGGTGTGGGACTATTGGCACTTTGCCAAAAGGCATTGTTTTTGCTACAGGGGTTTGTTGCTCATTCCAATAGGTGTCACTAGAGTTCTAGTCCTCTTCCTCTCTAAAGAGACAATTTGCATCTAAATCTCCGAATGAAGTGAAACCCCTTGAGGGATCCTTTCACTATAATGAGGCCGCAGAGTTACTGTAGTCTCCTTCTAGCCTCTGTTCAGCAGTGTCCTTCTTTTGAGAGGTGCCCAAAACTGTAGTCGACCATGCTTTTATGCACTCCTGAAAAGAAGGACTCTGTTGTGGGTTCCGTCTGAATGACGTATTTCAGAGAGTAGGCGGAAACCATGCCTTACAGCGATCTTTAGGAGGCAGAATGAACAAATCAGCAGGTCAAGAATTGGTTTTATCTATCTTTTACGCCATTCCTCGTGTGGTATAAGTGATTAGACTTATTTATTTTTCAGGTCGGTACGATTACAGAGATACCAGATTTATAGCATTTTTGTGTGTTTGGCTGCTATAACACACTAAAAAACAAAGTTTTTGCATCACCATATTTTGAGAGTTATAATTTTTCTATATTTCTGCCAACAGAGTCATATTAGGGCTTGTTTTCACAGGACGAGTTGATGTTTTTAATTGTTACCATTTTTGAGCACATAACATTTTTTAATCACTTTCTATTCTGATTTTTGCAAAGCAGAATTAACAAAAAACAGCAATTCAGGAATTGTTTTTTTGGTTTTAAAATTGATAAGGCAGCTTTGTTCTTCGGGTCAGTACAAATACAGCAATACCATATGTATACAATTTTTTGATATTTGGCGCTTTTACGCAACAAAATCTTTTTTTAATAGAAAAAAATATTTGTTTTTGCATCACTCTATTCTGAGAGCTGTAACGTTTTTATTTTTCTGTTGATTAAGCTGTATGGCAGCTTGTCTTTTGTGGGACAAGATGACGTTTTCAGCATTACCATTTTTATTTACAATCATTGTTTTTATTGCATTTATTATTGAGTTTTTTCCTCATTTTTTTTAATGGTGGGTCTGGACTGAAGGGGTTAATTGGTGAGAAAGTTTTATAAGTCATGTCGTTCTGGATGCAGTGATACCAAATATGTGTACTTTATTTGTTTTTTTGTTTTTACATAAATTTATGTTTTTTGTTTCATTTTTTTCCTTTTTTTTTCTTTATTTTGTGATTTTTTTTAACATGTTCACATTTTAAAAACTTTTTTTAAAACTTTCTTACCTTGTCCAAAATGTGACATCAACTTTTCCTGACCTATTTCTCTGCAGTGCTTTTGCATTGCAGGGAGTTAGTTCAGTGCTTCACAGACTGCAAGGAAGCGTGTCAGCTCCTGCTCTGAGCATGAGCTTACAGGTCACCATACCAGGGTAACCTTGCGGTCATTTTTAAACCTGTGGTCACCAGGCAATTGTGATTGCGTTGTGCTGATCGAAGCAGAGGGGAAGCTCCCTGCCTCTGCTATGCCTATCAATGTCACTGTCACTATTGACAGCAGCATCAGTGGGGTCAAAAGCCCACAATCGGCACTAGCACTGATCATTTGTGTTGCTGCAGGGTTTCAGCTCTCATATAGCACTGACACCTGTTTTTGATCACGTCGGTGCTTGGAGAGAGCCCGGTTGATCGTCATGCCATACATGTTTGGCAGTTTGTGGGATTGCATCTTCTGCAGCGCTGTACATGTACGGCGGATGTCGTGAAGGGCATTAAAAGAAAAGATCATTGCCTTGCACAAACCAGGTAAAGGATACAAAAAGATACAAAAGGCATTGAATGATGAAGTTGGAAGCAGTTCTTTTGAAATTTAAATGAGCAGACTTCGCCAAATTTTAACCCAAAATTTCATTAACTTAAAAAAAATTTGTGTGACTCAATACTGGAAAGCTTGCAATTTCTCAGAGAATACATGTAGGGGAGAGGGTGGGAAAAAAAGAGAACACAATGAGAATACGAGTTTACATTTAACATAACAGAGAGAGAGATGAACTCTCTGTCCATAAGAACTTACACTCTACAGAATAGAGAGGACTCCATTGATCATAAAGGTTTAAATTCTACAGGAGAGAGTGAGGACCCCACTGACATGGAGAGCTTACACTCTACAGAAGAGAAGCAACTCTGGAGAGGTGAAATGAATCTGACCTACAAACTGTGCTTTGCTGGGAACTGCTGATCTGTAATGGCCTAGGTACTGACAACCACTGTACTAGAAATATTGATAAGTAAGATGTCATAGCTGTGGGGTAGTATAGGAAAGCCCACAAAGCCACCCTATAGCGCCTGTCAGATACTTCAGCAATGTGGAAAATGAAGAAGGGGGAGTTTTGGTTTTTTTCCAAACCACAAATCGAATTTCAAAATGTTCAATATTACATGAATTTCATTACATGAAATTAAACTCAATCTTCTGCAAATCAATCTGCTCATCTCTATTGACAACAATACCTGGATGTGACTGGAGCGCCCCACCAGGGGCGTCAGGCACTCGGTACCTGGCTGGGCAGTTCTCAGAGAATAAGCAAGGGACACAGAAAAGTGCAGGTTTCCTTACCTTTTACTTCTTGGTAAGTGAAAATGCAATCCGGAGTAGTAATTACAGATGATAGCAAGAGTCTGACTAGCCTGGAAGCATTTAGGGGATCCACCCTGCCAGGAGGGGTTAGAGGCCTTCCTGCTGCGCTCTCTTTTCTGGTCCCTGCTGCCTGTAGCAAGCTGCGACCCTTTCCTGCATGTTGGCTTTAACCTGAATGGCAAACAGAGCAAGCCTATCACAGGCACTGTCTGTTCACTAGCAGCCCTGGGCTCTTGGTCTGCTGCGGTGCCTCCAGGTGTTTGGTGTGGTCAGGGAGCATGCAGTCCCCTGCCCTCCAGATTTGGCTGTCGGGTCGTACAGCACCTGCACAGCCCAGGACTCTGGCGTCCTTTTTATCAGCGCTCCGCTCTGGGATCAGCTCTGACGCAGCTGCAATGCCCAGAGCTCTTGTCTCTGCTCCTCTCTCTTCCCTCACCTCAGACTAACTGACTCTTTCCAGTACAATCTTCTTACCTCAGCACTAACTCTTTCCACCAACTGTCACTCAGTTAAGCCCCACCACGTTTGGTCTGGAGTTAGAACAAGTGTTGAAGGCTGTGTATTACCTCGCATGGGGACCTCTTCCTGCTTCCAGGCATGACATCACCACCCTGTAGAGGGAGGAAATGTCACCGTGGCAACCGGACTCTGGGGTGCCACATAAGCGAAAGAGGAAGCTGTCACAGATGCCATCAGATACCTGTTAGAGTAGGTGGTCAAAAACCTTTGAGTGTCTTCAAAACACTTGCATCATGATTTGATGGCAGCAGGCATTGAGGCTTCAGTTTACACTTAAGGTCTCCTTGCTTGAACTCCAAGATGTACACTTCTACTGACACCAAATTATTTTTTATTTGCACAAATTGCAATGAAATTCATTTTTTCCTAGTTGTTATCTGTTGAATCCACAAATTAATTGTTAAAGAGTAAGTCAGATCTATAAATAAGCCTCAGAAGTTTTGACCCTCCTCGCAAAGGTTGCTAGAAACTGATATCTGGCTATGCTTCATGTTTGCAGCAGGTCAAAGCAGAAGGGTACTCCATTAAATACTAAAGACATGTTAAGAAGGGTGTGAATAATTTTGAGACTACAGTAGTCATTAAAAGTGGCATTTTGTGTGAATTTGGATAAACCACTTGTTATATTAGTTGTTTTGAGTTATTGACACTGTTCTTGTTTGACTAGTTTATTGCAATCAGCAACAAGTTTGGAAATTTTTCTAATAAACCTAATATGCAATTAGGGTTGAATAATTTTTATTTTTTCAACAGTACATGATTTCTCTATATTATCTAAACATATTATAAGTCCAATCCCAAATACAGATAAAAGCTACAAGATCTAAAAGATGTAAAAAATTAAGTAAAAATAAAGTCTTAAACAAATTTACACAACTGTTGAATGCTGAAAGATGACAGTTTTAATCCACATACTTGTTGAAAGTTATCATACAGTTCACCAGTTTTGCTTTGTAACTCCAAAGTGCAAGTGCTATATGAAGAAACGTAATAAGATGGTAAAAATCCATAAAACACACATATGGTATAGGACAAAGTAACAAAATGTTGTAGTATCTGTAAACTACAGGGAATTCACATTCAGGAGTGTTGTCCAGCTGTGTTGAATTTAATGCCACTATTCGGGGCTCTCCTCCATGACTACACATAGTCCATCATTCCCGAGTAGCATTTTGACAACACACTAATTACTTCACCTAATTCTCCCTTTCTTATTCCCATGATTCATAATAAATTTTTCTCTTGCATGAACCCTGAAATCTATGAAAATTGTTGGAATTACATTGATAAATTTACCTTTCTTTACTTTGGAGGATTTATCTTAAAGTCAACATCCACCTTTTAACACCATATTAATTATAGCTTAGAAGCTTACTGCATACTGTTTTACTATTGAAGGGGTCATCCAAGCTTATCTTGGCTCCCATTGCTGGTGATTCCAGTAGCATGGCATATGATAGCTGAAGCCACTGATTAGCTGCAGTGGTCTCATGCTGGCTGCTTGTAACCAAAGAGCAGAAGCAATCTTGAGGTTTTGCAATGGTTCAAGGGGAAAAAAAAAATCTTTTTTTTAACAGCATTTTGTTTTTGTTTTGAAAGCCCAAAGATATTTTTTAATCTTTCTATCAATGAGCTTTGAAGTTTTCATGGGAACTTATGTTTTTTTTTAAATTATTTTGGCATTTGTTCACGCTGGTCTTGATGAGGGAGCTTGCTGTTGTCATAGATGCCTGATTCATTAAGCCCTTTAAACATCCACTGTACATGTATGGCACAAGTTAGTAGTGGTTGTATAGAGCAGGCTTATGGGGTGAGCCAAAACCATACGCAATATATAATGGCTGTGATACACAGCCAAGATCTGCCTCTAAAAGCTGTGCCCAAACTATGCACCCATCAGCTCCCCCTGGCGCGATTGCAAGTCATCAATTTGTTGCTGTAACACCTGGGGTCTGTTGAAGATCTCCATACCTGTCATCCCAGATCTTCTTTGAAACCCAGCCTTTGTTAAAAATAACGATAATAAATTTTTTTTAAAAAATACACGAGTTCTTGCCACGGACGTAAAAGTTCAATCTATCAAAATATAAAAATAATGAACCTGATTTGTAAATGCCATAACCCCAAAAAATTTAAGACTCCAAAATTACGCATTTTTGGACTCTGCAATTCCGCAAAAATGCTTTATGAACCAATTGAAATATCATATATATCCCAAAATGATATAAAAAAAACTTTTTCTCACCCTGCAAAAAATAAATCCTCACACACCTCAATCGGCCTAAAAATGAAAACACTATGGGTCTCCGTAAATGAAAACAAGATTCCCCCAATTTTATTTTTACAAATTTCTGATTTTTTTTCACCACTAAAATAATTTAAAAAACTAGACAAGTTTGGTATCATCATAATCGTACTGATGAGAACAATCATATTGCCAGATCAATTTTACCACATAATGTACGCCGTAAAAGAATTCCCAAAAAACAATTGCAGAATTGTGTTTTTTCATTCTCCCACCTCACTTGGATTTTTTTCCCATTTTCTAACCGACTATGTAGTAAAATAAATGGTGTCATTGGTAAGTAACTCATCCTGCAAAAAACAAGCCCTCATGTTGACAGAAAAATAAAAAAGCTATGGGTTTTAGAAGAATGGGAGAAAAAAAGAAAACAGGCACAAAAAATGGCCATGTCAAGAAGGTGTTAAGAGGCACATGCCTGATTTCTGGCATCAGGCATACCACAGCTCAACTGAGTCCGGTGTCACACTTGCGTGTGTGATGCGAGAAACTCGCGCGAGTCTCTCGCATCAACAACCGGCACTGCCGCCGACACTCAGGACCAGAGTGTGCGGCTGCATAGAAATACATGCCGGCGGCAGTGTCAGGTGTTGATGTGCGAGTTTCTCGCATCACACATGCAAGAGTAACGCCGGACTAATTCACACCACCATTCTCCCCTGTCCCGCCACAGCTCCATCTGTTATGGTGGCACTTGATAAAACTGGCATGAAAATGCCAAAAGTCACAAAAATTTGATGGCATATCGAAAGGTTTTAGAGCAGATTTCTAGCAGACTTCACTTTGTAATATACAAAGTAATATACATAATGTGTTTTTTCTACCGATTCTATTTTGTACTACACAACTGTACAACTACACAAGTGTTTGCAGCATTCTTTATGCCTTTTCCACCTCATGTGATGTGTTTTTGCTGCAGAAATTAGGCCACATTTTTAACATTTTTTTATAGTGCAGAAAATCTTTAATTCTGCCCTTAAAAATGAAATGGCTCTTTTTACATTCCTTTTTTTCAAGCTCTACATAGATGTCTATAGAGAAAAAAAGGACCAAAACTGAACAATGCAACAGCTTCAGATACTCGAGAGTGTAGTCTGTATAAAATCACATGCACGTTACTTGGACATCTAGGCTGTGTTCACATGTAGCATAAATGCTGCATTTTTTCTGCCCCTTTTTGTGGGCAGAAATTCTGCTGTGTTTAACTGTTCTTGATGTGATTCATGAAAACTGGGCCTCCTGTGCATCTAAAGACACTGTACTGTGCGATATTGATGCTTTTTTTCTTTAGAGACTTCTATATGGAGCCTAAAAAAACACGTACAAAGAATGGTATTGCATCTCCAAGTGCAGAATCAAACATTTTTTCATATTATAAAACCACATTAGAAACTCTGCTTCACATGTGCACCAGCAATGCATCAAATAAGGGGAAAAAGATGAAAAAATGCAGGAAAAAGGAAATAATCATCATGCACTCAGACATCTCCTCCTGCCAGGGTAGAAATAAATGGTTAATGAGTGTGGCTTGGGGTGTGGCTAGGGGCATGGTCAAAATTTACAGTGGCTCACTTGCGTGATGGAAACGATGCCATACCTGTGAAAGTTGGGAGGTACTGTATGTATTCATTGTTGAGAGTTGATTAATAGGTGCTCATGACGGATATATGGCAGATATATACACCTGTCA
>VIAB01014323.1:44519-63024 GCA_009801035.1 Oophaga pumilio | reverse complement strand
CTATCAGCCCCTCTGCAGCCACCGGAACACTGCGATCATGTTTGCTCGCAGTGTGCATGGGGTTAAAGAGCCGGGTGCCAGCTGTGAGAATCAGCTGACACCCGGCTGCGCTCCCCCCGTGAGCGCGGCTGATCAACTATGATGTACTATCCCGTCCTTGGGAATTAAGTCCCAAAGCACATGGACAGGATAGTACGTCATATGGCAGAAAGGGGTTAAAATTGATCAGCTATCCTAAGGTCAGAGTACCAATACTGGATCTGAGTTCAGTTTTCTTGCTATCAGCTGTTTGGGGTGTCTGCGCTTCTGAATATAAGCCAAAGCTTCATACTTTTTGTAGTATCTGTGTATGGCACTGTATAGTTTAAGACCACTGGACAAAGCTGCAATACAAGGCACAGACACTGACAGAAGTTGTGAGATGTACATGATAACCAATAATGGGCTGACTGCTGAGGGGGAGACTCACACAGATTTAAGCCTGATGAACAAATCATAGGCATAGGACATTTAATTAAAAAAAAAGAATAATACCTTGGCTTCACAATAAAATGCTCTGTAAGCACTTTCTCCATTATTACAATGATTTTAAAAAAATTAAGAAAATATACACTACCGGTCAAAAGTTTAGGGTCACTTAGAAATTTCCTTATTTTTGAAAGAAAAGCAGTTTTTTTCCAATGAAGCTAACATTAAATGATTCAGAAATACACTCTATACAGTGTTAATGTGGTAAATGACTATTCTAGCGGCAAATGTCTAGTTTGTAATGCAATATCTTCATAGGTGTATAGAGGCCCATTTCCAACAACCATCACTCCAGTGTACTTATGGTATTTTGTGTTCGCTGTGTAAGAAGGCTAATAGATGTTTAAAATACCCTTTAAAACCCTTGTGCAAGTATGTTAACACAGCTGAAAACCGTTTGGTTGATTAGAGAAGCTATAAACCTGACCTTCCTTTGAGCTTGTTGAGAATCTGGAGCATTACATTTGTTGGTTCCATTAAACTCTCAAAATGGCCAAAAAAAAAGAACTGTCTTGTGAAACTCGACAGTCTATTCTTGTTCTTAGAAATGAAGGCTATTCCATGCGAAAAATTACCAAGAAACTGAAGAATTCATACAATGGTGTGTAGTACTCCCTTTAGAGGAGTGCACAAACAAGCTCTAACCAGAGAAGAAAGACAAGTGGGAGGCCCCGCTGCACAACTGAGCAACAAGACAAGTACATTAGAGTCTTTAGTTTGAAAAATTGACGCCTCACAGGTCCTCAACTGGCAGCTTCATTAAACAGTACACATTAAACGCCAGTGTCAACATCTACAGTGAAGAGGCGATTTGGGGATGCTGGCCTTCAGGGCAGATTGGCAAAACAAAAGCCAATATTCCTCTGTCCAATGTCTGTGTTCTTTTGCCCATATTAATCTTTTCCTTTCATTTAAGCCAGTCTTAAATATGGCTTTTGTTTTGCCAATCTGCCCTGAAGGCCAGCATCCCCAAATCGCCTCTTCACTGTAGATGTTGACACTGGCGTTTAATGTGTACTGTTTAATGAAGCTGCCAGTTGAGGACCTGTGAGGCGTCAATTTTTCAAACTAAAGACTCTAATGTACTTGTCTTGTTGCTCAGTTGTGCAGCGGGGCCTCCCACTTGTCTTTCTTCTCTGGTTAGAGCTTGTTTGTGCACTCCTCTAAAGGGAGTACTACACACCATTGTATGAATTCTTCAGTTTCTTGGTAATTTTTCGCATGGAATAGCCTTCATTTCTAAGAACAAGAATAGACTGTCGAGTTTCACAAGAAAGTTCTTTTTTTTTGGCCATTTTGAGAGTTTAATGGAACCAACAAATGTAATGCTCCAGATTCTCAACAAGCTCAAAGGAAGGTCAGGTTTATAGCTTCTCTAATCAACCAAACAGTTTTCAGCTGTGTTAACATACTTGCACAAGGGTTTTAAAGGGTATTTTAACCATCTATTAGCCTTCTTACACAGTTAGCGAACACAAAATACCATAAGTACACTGGAGTGATGGTTGTTGGAAATGGGCCTCTATACACCTATGAAGATATTGCATTACAAACTAGACGTTTGCCGCTAGAATAGTCATTTACCACATTAACACTGTATAGAGTGTATTTCTGAATCATTTAATGTTAGCTTCATTGGAAAAAAACTGCTTTTCTTTCAAAAATAAGGAAATTTCTAAGTGACCCTAAACTTTTGACCGGTAGTGTATGTATGCTTCAGATTAAAGAAGTACTCCAATTAATATTTTTATTCATAATTACAGTATGTGTATATGCGCATGTAATGAAGAAACGTCACCGTCAATGTAAGCCTATGGAGAGTCATCACAAGGCTCCATAGACATACATTGTAACAAAGACTTCCGGCTGACACATAGAGCGTAGAGTGAGACGGATAGCTTGAATTGCGGTAACGTCACTGAGAAGACGAGCGGACCACCACTGGATACGAGAGTAGGCGAGTATACTGATACACTCACACTACATTACATGCCAGGGCTGAATTAATTCTAGATTGTTACCACACACCATAAACAGTACAACATTTCTAATGAAGGCTATGTACTATGGTTTCCATTAGATAAATGCGGTAAAACGTTAACCGATGTGCAAGAGTGGTAACCACGGCTGTCGCTTTATGCCTCAGATGTAAAACATCCACTTACTAGGAATTTCTCTCATGACATCAAAATAAAAAAAAAATGATGAAGTTGTCAAGGCAATGTCTTTGCTGTGCGAAAGATCTTTGTAAAAAATGCCATTTTAGAAAAGACAAACAGCATTAAAATTCTGCAGTAGAATTGTTCATCTATTATTCTGCTCTAAAAATAAAAGGCCATGGTAAAAAGGTTTATCACTAAAGAATATTTCCAAAACATACTGCATACTTTTCAGCAGCCGTTAGTCAAACACATCTGCTTGATGGACTGGAAAGCAATGAGTGACCACTTTCCGCAATAGCAGCATGGGAAGGATTACATCAACATTTATGCCTCTGAGTCAGATAGCAAAAAAATACAATACCTGGAACACTGTTATCAAACAAAGGTTTTATTAGGATCTAAAAACAAAATGCACCCAACATTGAAACAGTTCATTTTTTTTTTACTCACTGCAGTACAAGAAACATATCACAGACACGTAACTTTGGGTTATTACATGGATTCTGGTGTTCTTTACAAACCTTATAGTTTTTTTCTTGCCTTTTGCATCTTAGTACTGCGATCTGCCAAAAACTAATTTGAAACCAACTTGCGGGAACATAAAAAGAATCACAGCTTTATCTAGACTGTAAAAATCAGCAGCAGCCTGAAATGCAGCCAGTCCCAACATTCAACCCACCAAAAGCTGTACAATCTGGAACATCTTCCATAGGAAGTCTCTTTGCTGGACATTTCACAAATACTTCAAATGATGATAAAAGCACGTGGGGCAATGTTTGTGATTCCTAACATAAAAATAAAAAATTCTCTACCTAGCAAGTTCGGATTAAGATCAGTCTATACAAGTCAGTCGTACAGTTATTTAAGTGAAACGTGAACAGTTATATTAGATTAAACTTAAGTCAGGCCGACAAAAGGCAAACTAGTAAGGTCCAGTCAGCCATTTATCTATCATTTAGAGATGACAACTTTACAAAAGGTATCTTTACCTACTGAGTGATGATTATGTCCCCTCAGTTTCTGTGCTTTCAACCACTGGTTGACTCTTTACTTCAGCCTCCATGGCCTCCTTCTTTTCAATCATTTTGTCATCGGTTTCCTTTTCACACAGTTTAGGATCATTTGCACTTTGAACAGTTTGTTGTTGACTACCAGTCTCTGGCATTTCACCGTTCACTGGAGATACCTCATCAGCTTTTTCCTTGGTGACAGTAGCCTCTGGGAAATATTCAAAATTGTGTGGCTGATGTGGCATCCAGTTGCCCGATTGTCTCTCTCTTCCAAATCGGTTGCCATTCATTTCTCTGCGGAAACCAAATTCTCGATCATCCCTATCCCTATGTCTTTCCCAAGAGCGACGACGATCATCATAATCCCTGTGTGCATCAGATTCGAATCCTCTGTTCCAACCTGGTGCATTCCTGTGCTCATGCCGGTAATTTCCATGACGAGGTCTGTCGTCTGGGAACTGTTTCGGGCCACCAAAACTAGGAAAAGAATGATGGGGTCTTTCATCAAAATCACCCCTATGGCCCCATGGTTTATCTGGAGGAAACTGCTCCCTTCTACCTATATCTGATGGCATCTGTCTTCCATAATGATCTCTTGAGTCTAAAGGAGGCCTTCCAAAACTTTCTCTACCATCCATTGGCAAACGTCCAAAGGAGTTTCTACCCTCTAGATTTGGGCGTCCATAATGATCTCTGCCATCCACATGAGGTCTACCAGGGTGATCCCTTCCCTCTAGGTGTGGCCTCCCAAAATGATCTCTACCCTCTAGTGGGGGTCTACCAAAAGATTCTCTACTCTCAAGCGGTTGTCTACCAAAGGGCAGTACTAAATCTGCTGGAGGGCCACTGAAATTATGTCTGGGATCTAACTTTGGTCTTGTTGGAACATCATGATGATCAGGAACATTTTCTAGCTTTCTTTCATAAGAATGAAGAGCAGGACCTCTCAAGTTTTCAAAAGAATGCATTTCAGCTTCCCTTTCACCTTTATGCGAACCTTCTTGAGATAAGGGTTCTACAATAGATCCTGTAACAAGTTTGTCCTGACCCTCACATGGATCAACAACAGCCATGTCCTGTGGTTCATGGTCATCCTCTACATGTCTAACATTAATATCAATGTCCTCTCCAGAGCTTACAACTTCATTTGACTGGCTAGCAACTAATGGCAAGCTCTCTTTCTTCTGTTCACTGCCCGAGGGTTGACCAACAGTCTCATGGCTCTCTGCAGGAGGAAAGCGGTAGTCTTGATCTCGTTCTTGTTGAATGTTACTGCTTTGCACTGGGACACCTTCTGGTTGAGAAGGAATATTATCATTATTTATTCTAGATGGAATAGTGGGACGGGGAAAAATCTCTCCATGTGTAAAAGGAAGAGAATGTAGAGTAGGATCAATAAGAGCTGGATGAAGCATGCTCCTTGGTGGTGGAGGTGGAGGCATTGCTTGAGTTATTAAAGCAAATCTTGCTGTTGCTGGTTGGTGAAGTAACCCAGGACGAATATCCAAAAAGGGCATAGCTGCTATTCTTCCGCCCATTGTTAAAGGTGGAACAGCTGCTGTAATAGGAGATTGTGTTTGCACTCCTAAGATCCCAGCACTGCTAACCACTGTATTTAATGTTGCTGTAAAAGAAAAAAAAAATAGTTTAGCATAATGAAGAAAAAATATGAACTTTTATCTCATTCAAGTTTCGGGTGTTGCATCCTGTGCTGAATGTATGGTGTAGGGGCAGAGGCCCCAATTCCCATCAACGTGTCACTTACTGGGTTCTGCAGTTTTTATAAAATCACAATTTTATGTGCTCCAGATCTGCCAGTTCTCTGAATGCTGAGCTTTGTATAACCCCAGACATAAAACGGATTGCCGGCTTTCTGTGTACGCTGTACATAGGCAAAAAAACTGGCAATCAGTGGTGGGGTGGGATTATATACAGCACATGGATATGGAGAAATACACGACAGTAAGTTTTCTAGTAAGCCTGTGATAATCTCTGTATAATAAAACATTGATTTAATCAAAATAACTGCAAGTAGCTCAGTGAATGACACACTGCTGAAATCAGGGTCTCTGCCTGTACATCATGCTGCTCTCAGATGGCTAAAACCTGGTGACAGATTCCCTTTAAATATAAATGTAAAAAAATAATAAATGGACCACAGCTTTATGTTTTCCTCTGCTACACAAAAAAGTTGCATGTGACCTTGGCAGCACTGCAAACAACCCAACTTCACTGGGTGTTTGGCAAAGGATAAAAAGTTATTATAATGGGAATATGAAATAGGAAATCTGTCACCAGGTTTTTGCCACCTAATCTGAGAGCAGCATAAGGTAGATATAGACCCTAATTCCAGTAATGAGTCCATTAATGGGCTAATGTGGTAGATTTGTTAAAATGGCTATTTTATCAGCAGGATATAATCAGTAGAGGACTAGTAAAGCTACTTTCATGTAGTCACCTATATTCATGAACTCTGAATGCACCACCAGCTCAGTAAGTGACAACATCTCTACCCTACATTATGCTACTCTCAGATGGGGCAGCAAAAAACTGGTCACACATTCCCTTTAAAAGGGTATTCCCATCTCCAAAATCCTATTTCCAATATATAGTAGGTGCAATAATAATATTAGCAAATATCACCAATTAGAAATGCAGAATTGTTTTTCTGATTCGCTATTTCACTTTCCTCATGTGTGGGCATTGCAGGACCTTAAGTATCCATGGTTATGACCATTAGCAACTAGCTAACTGTCACTACACTCCCTGACAGAAGTTATGTCGCTTATCCATGTTATGTAAATAAAAGCTTATATCCTGACGTTAAATTCATCCATTGGTTGTATAAATTATTCTTTTGAAAGCTGAAACCCTCCGAAATATGGCTTAGGTTAAGAAAATAAATTGGCATCAATGCAGAAATATTGATCATTTAATGGACACAGAATGGTTAGATTTTGGCAAGACAAAAGTTTTGTTGCCCACAGAAAGTAATGTGATTTTCAAACAAATAATTAACTTAAAATACAAATATATGTTGCATAACATTGGTGAATGAAGTTGTGGTGCTATTAGAGTCATATTTAATATTTTGTGTGACTTCCATGAGCTTGAAGGACTGCATTCATGAAGTTCAACAATGATTCATACAATTTATTTATGAAGTCATCAGGAATAGCAAAGAATGCAGTCTTACATGCCTCCCAGAGTTCATCTAGATTCTTTGGTTTTGTCTTCCAAGCTTCCTCTTTCATCCTACCCCAAACATGCTCAATGATGTTCATGTCTGGTGACAGCCCAGTCCTTGAGCACCTTGATCTTTTTTACCTGGAGGAACTTTGTTGTAGAGATGGATATATGAGATGGAGCACCATCCTGCTGCAGAATTTGACCCCTTTGATGATTTGGAATATAAGAGGTAGCTAATACATCTTGATATTTTAGGCTATTGATATTGCCTTCCACCTTGCAAATGTTTCGCACACCCCATACTGAATGTAACCCCAGACCATGATCTTTCCACCACCAAATGTAACTGTTTTCTGGATGTATTTTGGATCCATACGGGCTCCAGTAGGTCTCCTGCAGTATTTGCGGCAGCTGGGTTGTAATTCTACTGAAGATTCATCAGAGAATTCCACCTTCTGCCACTTTTCCAGCGTCCATCTGTTTAGCAGGCTGTGGGACTTTTTCAAATGCCACACGTTTTTTTATTTGTCTTTTATTTAGTACTGGCTTCTGGCCACTGATTCGACCATGGAGGCCATTTCTACAAACTGTTCTAGTTGACTCAGGGACTTGAGGTGAACAGGCCTGTTGGAGCTCTGCTGCAGTGGAAAAGCACCTTCCTTTTTCATTTTCTAACCAACAAACGTTCCTCCTGAGCAGTTGTCTTGCGGGGTCTGCAGGACCTGGGCTTGTCAAACACATCTCCAGTCTCTTCAAATCTTTTTTTAATCTTTGTACTTGATGCTGAGACACATTATGGGTGCCAGCCACCTCTGCAGTGGATCTGGTCTTCAGCCTCTTGATAATCCAGGCTTTGGTCGCAGGGTGGATTATTGGCATGTTGTCAGAGCTCAAGTTGCAGCTCAAATGAAGGTCTGGGGTGCTGGGTTTCTTTTTATACACACCCACTAATTAACCGATCATTTACTGAGCACAGGTGAGGATGTAAACTAGGATTGGGTGCATTATATGACCAGGCGACAAAACTTTTGTCATGCCAAAATCTGACCATTCTGTGTCCATTAAATGATCAAAATTTCTGCATTGATGCCAATTTATTCTCTTAACATAAACCACATTTCGGAGGGTTTCATCATTTTCTTAACCAAAACCACATTTCGGAGGGTTTCAGCTTTCAAAAGAATAATTTATACAACCAATGGATGAATTTAACGTCAGGTTATAAGCTTTTATTTACATAACATGGATACGCGACATAACTTCTGTCAGGGAGTGTATATCAGTGGTCACAACCATGGATACCTAAGGTTCTGCAATGCTTGCACATGAGGAAAGAGACACAGTGAATCAGAAGAACGATACTAAATTTCTAATTGGAGGTACTTGCTAATATTATTATTACACATATTACATATTGTGATAGGATCTTGGAGATGGGAATACCCTTTTAAAGCAAATAAATGAAAAATGTGTGCAAATTAGCCAAGGCTGGCTTCACATTAGTGTTTTTTTGCATTTCTTTTAACTCTTCAGTTTCAGAAACATTAGATGTAACTGATCAGATCACTGACCGATTGATTTCAATGAGTGGCTGAAGATTGTGGCAATATAGTTCTATTATTTTTGTTTTCAATTTCGTTTAATAAACAAACAAAACACACAATCCAAAACCAGAAAAGCAGAAGGCTCAACATCCACAAAATAAAAAAAAAACTTGCTTTATTACGTTACTAATAAGCTTTAAAATGGATCACACAGTAACCCCAGGATGAAGGCTTTTACTGAAATGCATGTCAGGGTCTGTGTCATCCCAGCAGGAGAGGAGATATGGGCATGTGTTCACTCGGAAGATGTGCTCTATGTTAGTACCTTGAAGAGTAACTAAACCTTTACATACTATGTAAAATTTTAAATTGGAATTGTAGTTTGGAAACATTTGTAACGGAGTGATTTATCCTAGCTTGCATCCTTCATGCAGAAAATAGGTGAAGTGTGCTTTACCAAGGGTATAGGTCTTAGATCTCCAAACAATGAATGCGGGGGAAGCGGAGTCTCCATAGCGTGTGCACTCTCTCCTTGTATATAGCCACAGTGAGGAGTGCAGCAGCTGAGTTTGCTCTGGACCGCTGAAAAAACCGGGGTCTCAGCGCACTTATGTAGAAAGCAGACAGTCAGTGTGCCGCATTGGTATCAAATCCAACCATAGTGTGTTCTCGTCTATACAAGGGAATATACAGAAAAAAAACAAGCTGCAGTCACGGTGTGGTCGCTGTTCAGACACAGCTGCTGCACTTCTCTCAACAAAGAGAGCATGCCCACTTTGGAGATTCTGCTTTCCCCCACAAGATGTGGTGCACACATCCAATCACTAGGTACAGCACACTTCAGCAAACATTTCAGCAAAATACCTCTCCCTTCCAAGGAAAAAAAAAAAAAGAAACTGAGTGGAATGAATGGATCTGTTTTTAACCCTGCTGTTCTGTTCAGTCAAAAGTGACCGAATATGAAATTTGATTTTTTTTTTAAATATTCGTTATGTGGTTGTAAACCGTGTGGTTAACCTCATTTAAGGGGTTCTTACTATGGGTATTTTTTTTTAGTTTTTACTCCACGTTTTTTTTTTACACTTGTACTGTTCGGTCAAAAGTGACTGACAGCCTTCTATACTAATCTCTAGCCATTTTTTTGAGTAAAATTAAGGAGTTATAATCTCATTTTGGACTATATATTGCATCTACTACTATTTATCAATTTATCTAGGTCCTTTTGGTCCGTGCAGATTTATACATACAAGCATTTTCAAATTACGATACTGCAGATGGATTCGCTTCCAGTATAGTTATGTGCAAACTTTTTTGCTGCATCTTACCCTGCTGTTCATATAGAAATAGTTCAATTCTATACAGTTACAGGTGTATACAGTTACTTCACTTTCAGTACAGCTGGAGAGAACACAGAGAGATGCATACAATGCATTCGTGTTATGGCGTGAAATAGACCCAAATTGGAAAAAAAATAATTTATATAAAAGAAGATTTTTTATAGAGGAGTTGAGAAAATCACTGGTTAGCCCATATATCGAAGAAAGAAAAGTAACACCCAGAGTGATGGAGCGGCAGCCATTGTCAACAGGATCCAACATCATGCTAAAGAAAGTGAACCAACGGCTTCCACCAGCACTGCTACGATACCCACGGCCTCCAACAGCAACGCAACCAGCCTAAAACGGAAACGATGCGCCTTCTGTCCAACATCAAGTATTCACAAAACAAACGTGATATGTTGCAGCTGTGCAAAGTACTTTGCATTCATCACAAGTATAATTTACATGCACAGAAAACATGTAAATTATACTTGTGACAAATGCAAACAGTAAATTTAGCACCATGAACCTTATTGACCATTTTATAGAGAAAAAAATGAACTATTTATTTTTTTCACATTAAAAAAAATATATATATATATATTTACATACAGTTTGATATTATTATAGTTTACAGTTATATAAAGAATATTTTTTTAATGTGCAAATATGCAATATGCATGAATATTGCAATAAGGCCCCATGTAACATTTTTTGACAAAAAAATTAAAAAATAAGCTTTTGATTTCATTTGTTTATGAACAACCATGTTCACATACAGTATAATAATGCAACAGGTATTCAAATAAAACACTTAGATTAGGTAAAAATCAAGACTTTCATAGGTCAGGTCAAAAATGACCGGAACATTATAAGTGTATAGTAGACCAAAACAGAACAGCAGGGTTAAGCATTGAAGACTTTGCCAAATGTTCTCTGTTTTCCCTTTTTTGTTTATAAAAATTGATCCATATAAAATGGAAACAAAGGCTTGTGTGAACCTAGTCTAAGCGGTACAGTACAATAGAAAGCAATGTATTTCTGCAGACGTACCACTTGTAGCTGTTCTTTCATTTACAATGTCTTTAGGAGGTTGTCTTCTTTCTCCTTGGTCAGCTTGAGTACTTAAAGAAGGATTAAAGACAGATGGTGCAGGTACTGAAGTGGTCACAACTGATGGTAGAGGCAGCATCAAACTGCTATAGGACATGTCTTTAATGCTGTCTGTCGAGTTGGCCAGTCGAGGAACCAAGGCTATATAAAAATAATAAAAACAAAATGCTAAAGTTTACACCTTTTTCCTTCTTAAATTGTGTTACTCTATTGTACTGTAGTATTAGAACAGAAAAGTGGAGTCTCCCTGCCAACATTGCACATTTATAAAAATAAACAGCTTTAAATCTTGTGTAAAACAATTACCGTATTTTTCAGATTATAAGACGCACCCCAAATTTTGAGTAGAAAAATAGGATTTTTTTTAAAAATAAAATGGTGGTGCTTCTTATAATCCATGCCTCTTATTGCTTACCGGGGGTGGTGGCTGCCCTGGCAGTTGCATGGTTTCCTGTGCGGTGGACTCTGAGAAAATGGCTGCCGGAGGCGGCGCATGCGGAGATGGAGATCTCGGCACCAAGATTTCAGGAGATGAGATCTCAACACTGAAATCTGCCCCCAGCGGCTATTTTCCCAGAGTCCACCGCACAGGAAACCCTGCAACTGCCAGGGCTCTGGCCTTTCACAAAATGTCGGCAGAGCCCCTGCAGCACTGGAGACACCCGCAGCAGCACCAAGTAGCAGTGCCGAACACCCCCGTAGCACCGGAGACACCCCCGTAGCACCATCGGGCACCCGCAGCACCTCCGGACACCCCTTCATCCCAGCCTGCAGTAACGGTACCGGAAAGGTATATACGCATTATAAGACACATCCCCATTTACCCCCCCAAGAAAAAAAAAGGGTGTCTTATAATCCGTAAAATACGGTACATTTTCACAGAGCTGATCTGAGACTAGGTCGCACAACGTAAGTTTCAAGATATTTTGGTAGTTTCAGATCCTTAAAGGGAAACTGTTAGTAAGATCAACCCCACCGAAGCCATCTATATGGGCATGTAGGTCATAGGAAGCTGAATAAAGTTATACCTAGGTATCTGCGATTTGATGTCTTATTACACAGAGATCCACAAATTTCTTATATGTAAATGAGCTGTAAAGATCTATGGGTCGGATATAGATCTCTCTGAAAATCTGTCTCCAGATCTTATTTTAAAAGAAATGGGTGTTACAAGTAGGAGCCATGTAGATGGGAGCCATGGAGAGCAGACTGTCATTACATGCCTCACATGGTAACGTTCCCTTTCATTTAAAATGAGTTTTGACAGGAGATTGCCAGGGAGATCTATGTGCAGCAACATTTCTTTATAAAAAAAAACATGGATTTCTCTGGAATAAGACATCAGATCACAGATATCAAGGTATCATTTTATTCAGCTTCCTATGACCTACATGCCCATATAGACGGCTTAGGGGGGGCTGATCAGACCAACAGATTGCTTTTAAGGGGATGTCCTACAAACAAAGTACGTTTTAAATCAATAGATCATGGAATAATAATAATTTCCACAAATAGATGAGTTACATTTTTTTTCCAGTGCTGAGATAATCTAATAAATGTACCCCTGCTATACTATCTTATTTTCTATATCCGAGAATGCTCCAGTTCATGGACAGTAGTATTGCTCCTGGCCAGGAGAAAAAGCATAAGTCACTATTGATAAGTGAGTAAACAGATGAAACAGTAGGGGCTTCACAGCTGCTACTGAGTGTTTCTGACAAATATCCATCCCTTTTAGCTCATCATATATGAAGTTAGTGAAGTAGGAGCGCTTGCGGGCGTTGAGATTATGTCACCGATTTGATTTTTGATGAACTCACTGGACTGGAGACATGGCAGAAATACTCATTCCTTTATTACCTCAGAAAGTAGCACCTATAAGCCCCTGCTGTTTCCTCTGTATACTCTCTTATAAGTGACTTAGGCCTCTTTCACACTTCAGTCGTTTGACGTCAGGTAAAATCCGCCAAAGTGTGAAAATAGCGGATCCGCCAGAAAAGTTTAAAAACGGATGCCAACGAATCTGTTTTCTGACGGATCCGCCATGAACTTTTCAATCAGGAAAATGCAGGCACGTATGTCTGGCATGGGGGGGAGGGGTGAGGGGGAGAGAGAGAGAGAGAGAGAGAGAGGAGAGAGGGAGAGAGAGGAGAGAGAGAGACACCCCGGACAGTGTTCTGGGCATTTTGAATCGTTAGATCCATTTTTTGACGGATCAGCCATTTTGACGCACACAAAAAACGTTGCATTGAACTTTTTCCAAAAATGGTGGACGCCAAATTTATGGCTGATCCGTAAAAAAACGGATCCAACGGACAACCATCCGTCAAAATCCGCCACTAATGCAAGTCAATGGGGAAAAAAGCGGCTCCGCCAAAAAAAAAAGATGGCGGATCCGTTTTTTTCACACTTTGGCGGATTTTGACTGACGTCGAACGACTGAAGTGTGAAAGAGGCCTTATGCTTTTCCCCTTGGCAAAAAATTGTGGTATGTGCCGACCATAAACTGGAGCAGCTCTGTATGGTAAGACACAGTCATTACACAGTATGTGGCAGGGGCACATTTATAAGATCTCAGCACAGGAACATTTGTTTTAACACACACAGCCTTTATGGAACTTATTATTACTCCAAGATCAATTAAAAAGTACTTTGCTCATGGGACAACCCCTTTAAAAGGGTTTCCTGGCGCTGCCCTCTTCTGAATTGAGAGAAATGGAATTGGAATAGAATACATGCCGGTACAGCAGACTTGTCTGTGATATCATTTGATCACTTGTTCGATCAACTACAGTATTGAACTTTATAGGACAAATCACAGTCTCCTATGAACCCCAAACCATGGCTTGACTTCCTAAGAGAGTACCAACTTGGCAGTGGCGATGCCTTCAGATGGTGTCCGGCTGCCATATGGCAACCTGCTGCATATTTAAAAGGGAGTGGTATGGGCATATGAATGGATGCCTGGGCAGGACTGCATGCTTTGAAAAAAAAATTACACTTAAGGCAGTTAAAAGCTGCAGTTGGAGCTAGATCTGAACCAGTTACACACACTCCACAAAGTGTATATCCATCATGTTAGAGATGAATGGGTTAATAAAAAGAAAAAAAATATGAGTGTAAATTTGCCTGGAGGAAGCCATCCTGCCGTGGTTTATAACTGCAAATAGTTTTAAATTTGGATATTTTTCCTGGGTCACTATTCCATCATTAGTTAAGGATTAAAGGGAACTGGATAGCTGACACTTGCTGCCTGATCCACAGACAGCATGTATCAGAAAGTGGCTGCAGGATTTCTGCCAAGTATGTTTGACTTTGAAACGGTGCAGTGCTTCAGAAAAAAAAAAGTTTAAAAGCCACTAAGGACAGAGCAGCACAGACGACTAGTTGAACAGCTGGATTCCCGGTGGCTTCTCACCGACAGCGCCCCTTGACCGACAGGTCTCTCCCTGCGTGCGTATATAGGGAGAGACCAGTCACTCCTGGGCTGAGTGCGGGGAGAAGCAGCTGGGGACTGCCTGTCCAACTAGTCTCCAGTGTGGCTCCATCCCCAGTGGCTAATAACCCCTTCACTCCCCCCCAAGGATGTTTGCACCTTCATGACCAGTTCCAAATTTTACAATTCTGATCACTTTCACTTTATGTTGCAATAACTATGGAACACTTCAACAGGTCTCATTGATTCTGAGACTGTTTATTTGTGACATGTTGTACTTCATGATAGTGGTATAATTTATTCGATATGACTTTATTTGTGAAAAAAATGTAAATTTGGAGAAACTTTAAAAATGTTACAATTTTCATACTTTTAATTTTTATGCCCTTAAATCCGAGTTAAGTCACACAAAATAGTTAATAAATAATATTTCCCATATATCTACTTTACATCAGTACAATTTTTGAAACAACTTTTTTTTTTTTATTAGGAAGTTATAAGGGTTAAAAGTTGACCAGCGATTTCTCATTTTTTCAACAAAATTTACAAAGCCATTTCTTTTAGGGACCACCTCACATTTGAAGTGACTTGGGAGGGGGTATATGACCGAAAATACCCAAAAGTCACACCATTCTAAAAACTGCACCCCTCAAGGTGCTCAAAATCACATTCAAGAAGTTTATTAACCCTTCAGGTACTTCACAGGAAATTTTAGACTTTGGAAGGAAACAATTAAATACTTAACTTTTTTTTTTTTTTTTTTTACAAAAATTTAAATTTAGACCTAATTTTTTTTAATTTTCACAAAAGTAACAGAAAAAAATGGACCCCAAAATTTGTTCAATTTCTCCAGAGTACGCAGATAGCCCATAAGTGGGGGAAAAGAACTGTTTGTGCGCATGGCAGGGCTCAGAAGGGAAGGAGCGACATTTGAATTTTTGAATACAAAATTTGCTGGAATAATTAGCGGACGCCATGTTGCGTTTGGAGAGCCCCTGATGTGTCTAAACAGTGGAAACTCACCCACAAGTGACACCATTTTGGAAGCTAGACCCCTCAGTGAACTTATCCAGATTTGAGGTAAGCAGCTTTAAATACCAGGTGCTTAACAGATGTTTATAACACTGAGCCGTGAAAATAATTTAAAAAAAAAAAAAAAAAAAAAAAAAAAAAAAAATCACTTTTTTCCCTCAAAATTTTCTTTTAATCACAATTTTTTTTATTTTCACAAGGTAACAGGAGAAAATGGACCCCAAAATGTGTTGTGCAATTTCTCCTGCATACCCCATAAGTAGTGAAAAACTACTGTTTGGGCGCACGGCAGGGCTCAGAAAGGAAGGAGTAACATTTTGGAATGCAGATGCAATGGTCTGCAGGTGTCATGTCATGATCGGAGAGCCCCTGATGAGCCTAAACAGTGGAAACCCCCCCAAACGTGACCCCATTTTGGAAACTAGACCCCTCAAGGAATGTATCCAGATGTGTTGTGAGCACCTTGAACCCCTAGATGTTTCACAGAAGTTTATAACATAGAGCCGTGAAAATACAAAAAACATTACATTTTTCCCACAAAAATGTTATTTTAGCAACAAATGTTTTTACTTTCACAAAAGTAACAGGAGAAAATGGAACCCAAAATTTGTTGTGCAATTTCTTCTGATTATGCCAATACCCCATATGTGGTCGAAAACTACTTTTGAGGAACTGTGCAAAGCTCAGAAGGGAGGAAGTGCCATATTGGAGTTCAGATTTTGCTGGACTGGTTTGAGGGTGCCATGTCACATTGGAAGAGCCCCTGAGGTGCCAGAACAGCAGGCCCCCCCCCCATAAGAGACACAATTTTACAAACTACACATCTCAATGAATTCATTGTCCGGTTCCCTTAAATGTCCAGACTTTTTATAAGGACTTTTTTTTAAGCAATGTATTTCCAACTTCTGTACAATTTACAATGCAGCCTTACCTGTAGGAATAGCTGAGCTCATAGAAGGTGGTGGAATAGTAGGTGGTAGAAGAGGTGGTGGTATGAAGCCTGTAACGACATTGTGAACTTATCATAAAATGCTTTTTTCATGTGTGACATAGTAGATTGCGGACATATGATTACCTGTTTGTTACATTATTTCTGGTCAAAACTGTGCAAACAATAAACATGGTGATAGAGTAGTGTATTGCATGCAAAGACTTCAAAAGGTCAATGTATACAAAACTTGAAAACAAATTATACTTAAATTTTAACTGTACATTAAATGAAGCCCAGAATTAAGACTTCATACCTACAGCTTTCTAGATGCTACAATACAAACATATAATTTAAGCCTTTACTTTATGCTTACCTGGAGGCGGCTGAGAAGGGTTAAAGCCTGCACGCATGAATGGAGGAGGGTGAAGAGCAGTATAGCCCGGTGGTGGCACAGACATTGACACAGGAAACGTTGGTGGTACCAAACTTACAGCTGGCACAGTTGGTGTTACAGGAATCTGTTTACAACATATTTAATAGGGATAAAAAGTTATGTTCTGTAAAAGTATGCTAATGTGAATTAGTGCCAGAAGTGAGCAATATTATTCATAGGCTATTTGGTTCGCATGGATGGAAAGAATAATTGCGGAAGCAGGATATACATAAGTAACAATCACATTGTTATGTAATGTAAGTGTGTCAAGTAGACATAACGCAGGAGTAGTAAATGACTAAGGCACCATTTGTTCTACCTGAAGCATTGCAACCGGTGGGTTATACACCTCAGTCTGGGTTGTTATTATTGACGTTTTGGGGACAATTGGACTCTGCACGGTGGTGGTAGGTACAGGAGCGGGTGCAGGTTCTTTTAATGCAACTGGCTCTGGATTTCTCTGTGTCTGCCAATCTACAATGGACATAAAGTATGAGGTTAGCAAAGATTCCCTTTAACACTTGCACAAAAACTTCATATCAAACCAAAGCCTTCTGTTAGAAAAAAACGTTGATTCCCATTCTATTACACTCCTAATCACAATCTTGTGTCTTGAAAAAGCAGGGAAAAGAACCAAAGGAAGAGTCAAAGGAACTCCTGTTGCCTTGATAGTGCTCAAAGTGGGTAACGTACCAAGAGGGTTAGTAGAGGGCACGTCTACAGCAGGGTTTGGACTTGAGACCACAGAAGATGTTTGTTATGTTGCAGTGGGCACTGGTCAGTAATTCTCAACATTTGACACGTTATGACAACAATATGCAGAAATTCTCAAAGGTGACACTTTCATTGGTCAGTGTTTTGTTAAATGTCAAGTTAATGTTTGGTGCATCATAGAAGGCAACATGTTCATTGTCAAATTAACCTTTGCAACATCTGTAGCACCAAGACAACAATCTCGTAAATTCTAGTAAGTTCATATATCTAAGGGTTCTTCCCATCTCAGCCTGTCACGGCTGAGGAAGGTTCTAGTAGCCGGCCACGAAAACAGACAAGTACAGCTACACTGTTTCCGTAACTCCCTTAGAAATGAACGGCAGTTACAGAAATAGCGCAGGAAAACAGGTTACTCTGTTGGCTTGATGCAGGAGTTGTGGACACAGCATATGTTTCTGTGCTACGTTACTTCTGTAACTGCATTTGTAGCCCCCACTTCTTATGGTCAGCACACAGACTCAGTTATTTGAGTCTTAGCCATAAAAGGAGATGGGAATAACCATTTAACTAATTCAGTATACAAAAAAGGAAACAATTTTAAATACTTAGTTTTACCATTATTCACAGTCTCCTGGTCAATCATTCCTCCTTCTGCAAAGTCATCTAAGTCATCCAACTTGACTTTCTCCCAAGGTATATATGTGACACCAAGATCAACATCCCAGAACTGCTTGTACTCTGTTTTCACACCTTTATTTAAAGCCCAGGCAATCTAGGATAACGACACAATTGAAAATGTTAAAAATACAGTACATTTATTGAAAAACATTCATAAACAATTATTTAACCCCTTATTGGCGCAGATATTTTTTATTTTTGTGGTTTGATTTTTTCTTCCCATGTTCCAAGAGCCATAACTTTTGTTCTTTTTACTTCTTCATAACAGTGAGTGCTTATTTTTTGCAGGGCAACCTGTAGATTTGAATAACACCATCTATTTTACTATACAATTTTCTGAAAAACATGAGAAAAAATTCCTAGCAGGGTGAGATGGTGAAAAGACGGATTTTGGTAAGACCTTACCTGTAAAATCC
>VIAB01014322.1:48341-61225 GCA_009801035.1 Oophaga pumilio | reverse complement strand
ATGAGAAGGTGTGTCCAAACTTTTGGTCTGTACTGTATAATAGTCTATTTATTCACAAATTTGCCCACAAGTAAATAACACCATGAATCACCTGGTATGTACCAAAATTGCTAATGACTTATTCACTGTTTGGATACCATAATTGAAAACATAGGCTCCAAAAAATTGGTAATGAATAAAAATAATTTTTTATTGAACAATAATGTTTAAAACAAACATATAAATAGAGAGGTGTGCATCCAAATGAAAAAAGGGACAAATCAAGGCGTAGGGTGTCCCAAAACCAATGCCAAAATGAAGGGTATAAATCAATAACCTATGTAAATATTACACACTGTGCAACAATGCAAAAATGCAAGCCACTAAATATAGCCATATATTGATGTGCAGGGCAGCACAAACATAGTAAACAAAGGCTCTTTAATGTAGCTTAATTAATAGTCACAATGATAGTAATACATAGGGATGTGTATTAGAGGCTCACAAGCGGGAACTGCTCATATGTGCATAATGCCGCTATGACAGCATGCTGAATATTAAGAGCAGAAACTCCCGGCCTGTGAGACTCATCCCACACACATAACTACAGGAATGATGGCAAAGAACAATGCAAATTCATAAAACGGACAAAAGGGTGGTCATACCTATCATTGGCATATGGAGTCCCCCGGGCGTCCCTCTGCCCCGACGCACGTTTCGATACCTCTTCAGATCTGCGTCTATCCACAAGTCTGTCTCTGAGATCCTTGGCCAGTTCCTTTGACCTTATGATTCTCATTTAGTCTGACATGCACTGTGAACTGTGAGGTCTTATATAGACAGGAGTAGAACCATCTCAAGGAGAATCACAAGGAAATGGACAGCATGTGACTTAAATATGAGTGTCTTAGCAAAGGGTCTGAATACTTATGACCATGTGATATTTCAGTTTTTCGTTTTTAATAAATTTGCAAAAATTTCTACATTTCTGTTTTTTCAGTCAAGATGGGGTGCTAAGTATACATTAATGAGAAAAAAATGAACTTTTTTGAATTTACCAAATGGTTGCAATGAAGCAAAGAGTGAAAAATGTAAATGGGTCTGAATACTTTCTATACCCACTGTATTTATAGTGCTTTTTGGTGCCATACATGATTGTCATAATATACTATGCATGTTGTATACAGTTGAGTTGTGGTCAAAAGTCTACATACCCCAGCAAAATTTTTGCTTTCTTGGCCTTTTTTCAGAGAATATGAATGATGACACCAAAACTTTTTCTCCACTCATGGTTAGTGGTTAGGTGAAGCCATTTATTGACAAACTACTGTATTTTCTCTTTTTAAATCAGAAAGACAACCCAAAAACATCCAAATGACCCTGATCAAAAGTTTACATACCCCATTTCTTTCTTAATACCGTGTATTGCCCCCTCTAACATCAATGACAGCTTGAAGTCTTTTGTGGTAGATGTGGATAAGGTTCTTTATTTGCTCAGATGGTAAAGCTGCTCACTCTTCCTGGCAAAAAGCCTCCAGTTCCTGTAAATTCCTGGGCTGTCTAGCATGAACTGCGCTCTTGAGATCTCCCCAGAGTGGCTCAATGATATTGAGGTGAGGAGACTGAGATGGCCACTCCAGAACCTTCACTTTGTTCTGCTGTAGCCAATGACAGGTTGACTTGGCCTTGTGTTTTGGATCGTTATCATGTTGGAACGTCTAAGCACGTCCCATGCTCAGCTTCCGGACTGATAATTGCAAATTTGCTCCCATTATTTCCTGATAACGTGCTGCATTCATCTTTCCTTCAACTTTGACCAAGTTTTTTGTGGCTTTGTAGCTCACACATCCCCAAAACATCAGCGATCCACCTCCGTGCTTTACAGTAGGAATGGTGTTCCTTTCATCATAGGCCTTGTTAACCTCTCTCCAAATGTAACTTTATGGTTGTGGCCTAGGCCATGTATGGGTTTGTCCTGTTGTCTATTAGTTTAGTTCTACATCTTATGGTGTGTATTTGTTTCGTTCTCCAACCCTAGCTGTTTAGTAGTTTAGTTCTCCAACCCCTGTTTGTGGCACTTTCATCAACATTATAAACCCAAAGGAACAAGGAAGCTTATGCCAAATAAAATAATACAAATTTTATTAAGACGTACATTAATGCATGTAAAATTTTAACAGGAATACAAATGTAAAATAAAGCTACATTCATAGGGTATATAGTACATGAATTATAATAGGACCAGTGTCCAAGTACACAGTAACCTACTAAACCTGTATAATCTGGTGTAGTAGACTGCTAGTTAAGTAATGTAAATACAAAGTGTCAGCTGGTGGAGGATCTACATACACTGAAAGGTAAACTCACATGGTCTGCTGAGTTTGGGAGAAATAATATATATGTAAAGACCGAAGGTTCAAAAAATTACAGTGTATGGAAATCCACCTACATGCAGTCACACCTAGCGCGGAGTTAAGCCCATACAAGTGCTAATGTAATATGCAAATGTGGCCAACCCAAATCATTTCATAACCAAAGATGGATATAAGGATTAATAAAGTGCTCTAATAGTGCCATCTTGCTCGCATAGTATATAAAGTGCTATAATAGTGCCACATAGCTAGCAAAGTAAACAATGCAGTAAAGGTACTGCCACACTTAGCGATCTCGTTAGCGATCACGATAACGACGCAAGCTAACGAGATCGTTGGTGTGATCTCTTTTAGGTCGCTAGTAGCTGCCAAACAGGAGATCTCATAAACGACACATCAGCGGTCAGCGATCTCTTTAACGACTTTGGCGGTCGTTAGGATGTCATTAGCATGTACTGAGCGCTTCTGATTCATAGGAATTTCCAGCATCGCTCCTGCTCTCTGCGTCCTGCTAGCCTGCTTTGCAACTTCTGCGATCCTCTCTGTGACGCAAAAGAGAACTTACAGATATTGCGATCCACTCCGTGACGCTAAAAACCCTAGTCCCGCCTGCGCCTCTGTCATATGCGTCACAAACGAGGTCGCTCGTCGTTCACAAAAGGTGCCAAACACAGCGATATAGGCTCACCAGCGGGACGCCAACGATCAAAAAACGGTCCAGAACGCTAGTGAACGATCAGCGACATCACAGCAGGGGCCACATCGTTGCTACATGCCACACACAACGAGGTCGCTAACGAGATCGCTAAATAGTGACGTAGTAGCGATCTCGTTAGCCATCTCGTTAGCGATCTCGTTTAGTGTGGCATACCTTTAAGCGTTCACAGTAATATAGGAAAAACACTTTGTACAAAGCAAATGATAGCAGCAGTAGACAAACAGAACACAGATAGTAGATGAGAAGCTACAGGTAAAGTAGGGTAAATATACAACCTTATGAATGTAGTACCGAGCCCCAACGCATGTTTCACGTGTTGCTTCTTCCTGGGGGAATGAGTATGAACTAAATGACAAGGTGGGATGTGGCGGGCTGTATCATGTTTAGCAACAGAATTTTTCTTTTTTTTTTATATTCGTGAGGTCTGCAGACAGCTTTATTTCACCGCCACAAAATTACAACGTGGGATATGGTGGGTTGCATGACATTTAGCAACAGAAAAAAAAATATTTTTTTAATATGCGTGAGGTCTGCAGACAGCTTAATTTCACCGTCACAAAATTACAACGTGGGATACGGCAGGCTGTATCACGCTAAGAAACAGAAAAACATTTTTTTTCATCTGCATGAGCACTGCAGACAAGTTTATTTCACCGCCACATGGGATATGGCAGGCTGTATCACATTTAGCAATGTTTAGCAAGGTGAGATATGGCATGGTGAATCACGGTAGCAACTGCCAAAATATTTTTTCATGCCCAACAGCTCAAATTACAGAACAATGTCACCACACCACTAAATGACAAGGTGGGATATGGCATGCTTTCACATTTAGCAAGTAAAAAAGTAAGATTTAGAACGGTCCACTCGTGCATGGAACACAATAGAAGCAGTGAACAACACATTTGTATGAAATGTGACCTGCCTTCTTTGTCTGTGGACCTCAGTAATGGCACAATAAAAATCTGCTGGAAGTTCGATTTCACAGCTACACTGGACACTATCTAGCTAAACTATCTGACTGATAAACCGCCTAGCTAACTAGCTAAAATCTTGCTGCTAACAGTGCCAGCATCAGGAGCAGCCTCTCTGTGCTGTTACAGTGTCAAAATGGTGCTAAAACAAGATGTCCGCACTTTCTAATGGAGATGGACATGCGATTTCAGCAGCCAATTACACAAGCCGTTGTGTCAGGACATTGTGGGTGTTTCCTGCTCCCTAATTGACTAGCCGCAATGTGCACACATAAAGTTAGAAGAAACGAAAAAAGTTTACAAGCACACCACTCCTCTGAGCTCTACCGACCCCCTACCGTCAAAAAACACTTGCCCCACACTCATCATACACCACTATTATCATAGCCAAAGTGCTCAAAATACTTTAGTAGCCACGCAAATATTTTCCCGCACTTTTTACCGAATGTTTCAGATTTTTTTCGATTTTATAAAATTTTGCTTGTGTTTCCGATGGGGAGGTGGGGCTGTTGAAGTCGAATGTGCCATATTCGTGCCGATTTTATGTTTGGTGATCGTATTTCAAACACACTCATCACTATATATAAGTCTCCAAAAACTTGTTCAAAATTTATTTGTATTATATTGCACACCCATAGACTATTCTTTGGGCTGGAGCCCATTTCATAGTTATAAAGCCTCCAAAAACATATCGGTATCATATTGCTCAGCCATAGGGTCTTACATCTTCTTGTGTACATTTCATTGCAATATAAGCCTCAAAAAACTTGTTCAAGATTTATGTGCATTATATTGCTCAACTATAGACTTTTCCATGGTCAGGAGTATATTTAGTTGCTATATAAGACTCCAAAAACTTGTTCCAAATTTATCGGTATCATATTGCTCATCCATAATGTATTACATCTTCTTGGGTACATTTACTTGCTATGTAAGCCTCAAAAAACTTGTTAAAAACTTATCGGTATTATATTGCTCACCTATTAACTATTCCGTGGTCTGGAGTCCATTTCTTTGTTATAAAAGTCTCAAAACACTTGGTAAAAAATGTATCTGTATTACATTGCTCATCCATAGGTTATTACTTCTTCTTGGATACATTTAGTTGATGTATGAGCCTCAAAAAACTTGTTTAAAAGTTATCGTTATTATGGTCCACACCCTTAGACAATTCCGTGGTCTGGAGTCTATTTCGTTGATTTATAGCCTTCAAAAATTTGTTCAAAAATTTATCAGTATTATATTGTTCAGCCATAGGGTATTACATCTTCTTGTGAACATTTCGTTGCAATAATTGCCTCAAAAAACTTGTTAAAAAATGTGTCAGTATTATATAAAACACAGAGCAAAAAAGCGTCAAAAACTAGGCAAAAATGCGATTTTTTGCAGCTACGTTTTTCCTGCCAAGAGATACAGAAATGGAGCAGAAATTTTACTAAACTTGTGCACATACCCTTATCGGCATTATATTGCTCACGCATAGGCTACTCCATGGTCTGGAGTACGTTTCCTTGATATTTAACACTCAAAAGTGCATAGCCTTTATGAGTCTAGGAGTACCAATACATGACAAACTGAACAGAATGTGTATGAGACCCTCATTTATGTCTAATACAGGGTGTATCTGAGTCCCTTATTTTTGGCAGATCTTGCTTCCTTCATAAATTACACTGAAATCTCCTATTTTTTAGTAACAAAATGAATTCAGGTTTACTTAAATTATATATTTTTTTAAATCCTTTTTAAATTTTGCCTTATATACAAGTCATCAGGAAAAAATGTTTGTTAACATTTTTTTTCCTGTAAAATGCAATTTCTCATCAGTTTGGAATGTTTTATTGTCACCCCTTAAAGTGGAGTAAAAGTGTGCCACCATTGTTCTCAGCAGTGATCTGGGAGTCAGAGATGCTTCCAGGGGTCTTCTCCATGCTGTTCTCCTTCAATTTAGCACTTTTCCCATCTATTTGAACATTTTTACTGCCCTCAGACCTCTTTATAGGGTCTGCTGGAAAAAAGCTCAATTTTCCCAATGACTCCCATTATACTCGTTACTCGAAACGAGTGTGCGAGTATTAGGAATAGCTCAACTTGAGCATCTGAGCATTTTAGTGCTCACTCATTCTTAGTCTTTTGGGACAGTCGTCTTGACAGCAAGAAAGCTTCTGCATTCTCTGATATTACTGCCATTAAACCTGACAAAACTGTTGACAAAGTCTCTGTAAAGAATCATATTGGTCTTCATATATGGGCTAACTGGACTTATTAAGTTCTACTAGGCTTCAGGGCCCAGATGTGACTGGAACCCTGGACCCACTATAGTTACACTCCTGAGAGGATGTCATTACTGCAGCATTGGCAGTGACCACCAAAGCAGTGGGGGTTTCAACTGCTGAGTAATTCTTATTTATCTTAGAACAACCACTATTCTTCTGCTGCACATTGCTCAAATATAAGTTTGTCTGAACATACCCTGAGTGTAAAAACCCTTTTCTTCTAGCTCACTTAGGAACTATTGTGTTGGTTTTGTCACTGTGAAAATGGTTAAATGAGGCATAAAACTGATTATATAGAAATTAGGAAATGTTTACAGAATTATTAGTTCAGGTTATAATATCTGGCATGTTGTTAAATGTGTTACTAGGTTTGTTTTAAGTTGTACAATATATTGTAATAGCTCTAGTATTTATGAGTAAATGCCTTTGAGGGCTATACTTCCTAGTAGGGAGAAGTAATCACCTATGAACAAGAGAAGTAAAATAGCAAGATTTTTTCAATCACAGATTTTTCTTTTGCTTTGCGTTTTTCACATTTTTTTTAATGCTAAGTCAATGCACCTGAAAAAAAACATATACAGTCGCAACTGGATTTCACTATGTTCTAAAAAATATAGGAAAAAATTCTTATAAAAATGCAATTTTTAAAGAAATTAAATGTAAAATTATCTTTAAAGGGGTTTTTCGGTGAAAACAGGTTATCACAAGCAATCCACTGGATAGGTGACAACTTGTTGATCAGTGGGGGTATATGTCATGGCTTCCATTTATAACAAAAGACAAAATGCTATCTCACATCCGTAGCACTTGCCTTGAGAGCATGAATACTGCATTCTGCACTGATACAGAAACACAGCACTATATACTCTATTAGAATAAGCCCGTCTGCCATTCATTTCCTATGGAACTGATAAGTGCAACACTCTGCTTTTTCTGGCAGTCCCATAGAGATTAAATGGATTGCAGTTTGGCATGCACACTGCCACTCCATTCTAACAGGGGTAAAAGTGCACTGTCTGGGATGAGAAATTCCTTGTGCTGCTGATCAGTGGTGGTTCAAGCAATTGGACCGCTACCAATCAATGATTTATCACCTATCCTGTAGATAGACAGCAGCGTACCACCAATAGCAGCAGACCACGCGGCAGCTTTGGGGTCCATGAGTCGATTGGGGGGACCGGTGTTGATGCCGACACTGAACCTGCCCTGCTCGCTGTCATATTTTCAATGTTATGTACAATTGAACACAATGTGCAGGTGCCATGATGTCTCTACATTGTGCCTATAGACAGTTCAGAGCTTCAGAACACATGCTGCCAAGATCAGGGCAGCAGAGGAACATGAATAGGAAAGAATTTTTCTTTTTATTGTATTAATTACTATTTCTATGTGGCTGTCATTCTGTGTGTGGTGATATACTGTGTGTATAATTTGTGGAGGGCAGTGTGGAGGGTCATTAACTGTGTGAAGACAAATATACTGTGTGTAGGGCTGTATGGTAGTCATTCTAATACTTGAAGAGCTGTGTGGGGGACATTACACTGTGTGGAGGGCCTTAAAACTGTGAAGGTCATTATACTGTGTATAGGACTGTGTGTGGGGGCTGTTATACTGTTTGGAGGGCTGTGTGGAGGCCACTAAACTGCATGAAGCACTGGGTGGGGGATGTGGGACTATGGCGGCCATCATACTGTGTGGGGGCCATTATACTGTGTTGTGAGATTATAGGGGCCAGCATACTGTGTTGTGGGACTGTGGGGCCACTATACTGTGTTGCGAGACTGAAGGGGCCATCAAACTGTGTTGGTGTCAGTGGGAGGCCACATAATGTATGTGGGAGATGTGTAGAATGTTGGGGTCGTAATGCTGTGATGGGAAGGGGTACTGTGGGGTCAAGCCGTGACTGACAGAGGGGTACACCTGAAGATTCAGCTTGAAACAAACCATTTAAAGGGATATTCCGGAAAGTATTCACGGGATAGGTGAAATCCTCTACAGCGGTAGGGGGTCTGACCCTGTCACAATGGATCGGTAGAGGGCATGCTCAACCACCACTTCAGCAATGTCGGAGAAAGCAGAGTACAGTACAGAAAAACTGTTCAAATGAGCGATTCATGATTTTATTACATGAACTCGCCACACATTTGGTCTGGTGTGCTGAGCATACAGCCATGGGGGCTGTCACCCATAGTTACCTCCACACAGTGAGGTGACCACGTATTAGTGTGGGTGTACAAGGGGCTATATACACTGTCACCCACAGGCTGCCAGTTGTTCGCAGCACCACACCCATAGAATCCCATTTACTAAAGCTTTACTTTACGCTGTTTTTTGCTTTCTTTCAAGCAAATCTGCCCTCTGGTGACAGTCCGTATTCACAGCCGGAATAAATAATCGGCGGCCATTTTATTGAAGCTCACTGGGCCAGCATAGAGCATACAGTCGACCCAAAAGAGCGTCCCGGCCTCAGATTGGTCAGATTCGTCACGTGCACCTATATATACACCAGGTGGTGCCTGAAGGTGACATGTTTGTGCGCATGCGTTCTCCGTCGTGGCAACGGCTATGTGGATTGGATCCTTTTTTTTTCAGGCTACCGGAAGTAAGTTGTATGCAGCCCGCCCACAACTGTCACACCTGCCGAGGTGGGGAATGATGAGAATGCCATAGAGGATGAATTGTGGACACCTTGTGTGGGTGGACAGCGCTAGTGAGGCATGGCGAGCTGTGAGGGAAGGTGAGAGGCCAACCGAGCGGGAAAGTCACACCCTAATATGGAGGCTGATAGAGCAGGAGATAGCAGCTCAGTGCATTCCCATGTGGAGAGCAGGCCTGCCCAGGGCAGAGGCGTGCTGGGGCTTGTGGTGCCAGGCACGCTGGGGCTTGCAGTGCCATGTCATTTTTCCTTGACTCCTAGCACTGAGGCTTAGAGCAGGGCTGAAGCTATCTCGCCCCTGTAGCTCCTCAGATGGCAGGTGTCGTTCCCCTGGGAATGTGTGGCTTCCTCATGGCTTCTGGGGCTCATTATGGGGGGGGTAATGAATGGCAGTGGTGCTTGAGCTGCCATGGGTTTGTGACATGACACAATAGCCTCTGTTCTATAATGCTGCTGGCAGGCATACAACACGTACCGTAACACGACCGTGCACGCCTGCTGCCCCTAGTCTGGGGCGGATGGCACCTAATGGGCGATTATATACAGAGCCATCCAGTAATGAAAAATAAGTTCAGATAGAAACCTGCAGCAATGCATCCCGACACCGCGGCATCCCCACTGCACGTGTCCCTAAGTGTGGGACATCGCACTGCAGGGAGAGGCCTGCGGACGTCCTTGTGAATATCACTTCTATTTATTTTTATCCTATTTAAGCCTTTTGTCAGTAACTTTCATCTCCAGTCAGCCCTGTTACTCCCTTCTAGCCACAGCAAATGTTTATGCACTTTCTTTTTTTTTAACTACATAACTCTGAGAGCTTGTATTTTGGAAAGACACCATTCACTTTACCATATAATGTCTTTGAAGAAATTCTGGAGACAATATGATGTAACCGTACATGTTGTAGGAAGGGGTCAAAGCTGATCTGTCACCAGGCTATGCTGCCTGTGTAAGGGCTGCATACTTATAGGGCAGGTTTAATCTATTAAACAAAATCAGAATATTGTGCTGTCTGGTTAATGTAAGTGATCAGAGAATCCCGTCCACACATTTGAGGGAGCGCTCCCCTGCGTCTCACAGCTCCATGTATCCAGATGTATAGATTAGTCGTGGATGAGAGGGGATGGGACCAGCTCTTCTCTCATAAATAAACTGGACTTATGAAGTATGTGTTGCTTCTATTAGCCAAGTAACATATTCTGGTTAATGAAACAAGCAGACCTGTCTCCATGCTAGACTGTTTGAGTGGCATAGTCTGATGACAGGTCCGCTTCTCTACAAAATATCATATTTTTTTTAATAGAAGCGATTTCCTCTTCATGCTATTTACTTCTGGTCCAGTGAAATCACACATGGTCTTTGGAAACAAGTGCTGGGTTAAAGGGAATGTCAATGTACTTGTGCAGTTCTGTCCAAATCATTGCTACATACCTCCTGTCTGGGCAAAATTTAGTTGTCTGAAATGTTGCATTATCAGGTCTGATTATAAAGGGGTTGGTCGGCACTGCCCACTTCCGTCATGGGCGGAGAGTGGTGCTGATGATGTCCTGGCCTGCCGTATGCATGATCTGCAGGTAATAGCCATGTGTCCTATTCCCAATGCAGAAGCTAGTGGCCCTTATTGTTAGATTAGGGTTTGTTTCCTTTTCAGAACGCATTATGCTGAATATTTGGCTTTGTTCTAAGGTGTTTTTGTCAGTAATATAACTTAAGGCTCTGTCACACTTAGCGATCGCACCAGCGATCAGGACAACGACACGACCTGGCGAGATCGCTAGTGCGATCGCTAGTTAGATTCCAAACACAACTCATCAGCGATCTGTATAACGACCTCTGCGGTCTTTGGGAAAACCTAGTCCCACCTGCGACGCTGGTGAAGTCGTTCATAAAGGGTGTCACACTCAGCGATTCAGGCTCACCAGCGGGACACCAACGACCAAAAAACGGCTCAGAACGTTCATTAGCGATCAGCGACATCTCAGCAGGGGCCACATCGCTGCTACATGTCACACACAGCTAAGTCGCTAACGAGATCGCTACTGCGTCATAAATGGTGACGCAGTAGCGATCTCGCTTAGTGTGGCATACCCTTTAGAAAGGCACCATTAGAACTCTAAGATTCAGACTTCATCATGCATTTTAAAATGTACGGCCCCACACAATTAAGGATATGGGATAGTGGACTTCTGTAGGGAAATAATTTGTAAATGAAGAAGCAGACTTTTCTCTTGTAGGCTAAGTTGACACGATCGTATATATTAAAAAAAAAAAAAAAAATTGTCTTCATGTGATCCAGAAAACTTAAACAATTTTCTCTCATTTGCTATTGGTGTCCAATCCATTTTTATACAGCAGATGTCATTAAAAGTTTACAAGGCTACAATTTCCTATCTAAAAGAATTGCAATGTATGCATACCCTTAGACTTGGTTTGGCGAGTCTCATCTGGCACACAGAAAAAAAACGAGCGCTTGCCGCGATTTTTATTTTCTTGTCTCTTCATGTGCAGGTTTGGTCTTTGAAAAGAAAAAGTTTCTGTATTATAACATTGGTCTGAGTGCTCTGTTTTTCTTTTCCCTGGACAGCACTCAGGCCGAAAACACGGTCGTAGAACTTGGCTGTGGAAATAGTAAAATGTGCCTTTTAGTGCAATATTTGCTCATACTTCTCACCTCTCAAATCCGTTGTCTGTGGAGGACAAGGTTCTTTAGTATAGGGGTAGGATTGTCTCCTGTAAACGAGCCCTAAGGTAACTGCGAGGCACTTTAGGTCTTGCACTGTGGAGAGTGAAATCGTCCCCTGCAGTGGTGTTATTGTTTATACTGTGCTAGTAGAAAGTGTTTGTTAAACATGTAAATGTAACCGTTTTGGAAGGAATGTGTTGTGACCAGTGCTGATGCGTTGTGAAAATGATCACCTATGAGACTTCTATTTAGACCGCGTTCACATAGAGCGTTTGTCAGGGTTTGTTTAAGTTAAACTCAAGCTTGCAGTGCAGTTCTGACATGTGGAAAAAGCATGAAGTGATGCAGGAATCACCTGGGTATGTCACCTAGGCTTATAATGCCAAGGTGTGTCGTTTTGATGGGCGAAAAATAGAACCGAAAATGGTGGCACTCCAACCAGACATGAATAGAGCCCAGATCTGTATGATTCTGGCGATACAAAAGCTTTAGCTCGGACAGAGCTAAAATTACAGTATGCTGAAAGTGATCATAGGTTCAAGTCCACTAAGGTAACTTGTAAAAAAAAAAAAAAAAAAATTAAGGAAATTATAAATAACAATACCTAAGAATTCCATTCGCCACCATATCACCTTTTCCACATTATTTTTTTCAAAATCAAGAATTATGAAATAAAACCTAATGGATATTCCTGCATTCATAATAGTCCAAAATCTAAGAAAATCATATCTTACATGGTAATTGCTGTTTAAGAGAAAAGCACTGCAATTATTGTTCACTTTACCTCTTTAAAAATAAATAGCGATGTCATATGTACCCCCCCCTAAATACCAATTACGGTAATACTTACCCCACAAAAAAGCCCATACACAACTTGGAGTTAAAGGAGTTCTCCACTACTGCATTCAAATCTGTAGCGTATGTGAATTGTAGAAATTTGATGGGGTTGTCCACTATCTGGAAAACCCCTTTTCCAGGACGTCCCTCCTGACAGCACCATGGGGGACGTCCTCCTCTTTGCTGGGACAGGAAACACACAAGAGATTAAAAGTCCCCTCCCCGCCCCCTTTCCCTCAGTGTACTCAGGGCTTTATGTAATGATCCATTCAATAGCAACAGCACAATGCCTATTTCCCTGCTTACCAGGAAAGCAGCTTACCTGGTAGCAATTACCACGGCTAAAATAATAGGTGAAATTCAGGCTCTATCCACCAGGGATCCATATTTCC